>JAGDQP010020493.1:0-33203 GCA_022664845.1 Lepisma saccharinum | reverse complement strand
AAAAACTTCTAGAATAAACTTGAGAAACCGAAAATCAGAATTGTGAGTTCCAGTAACTTCTGTTTTCCGCCGCCAGTGTGATTGTTTATATGAGTGAAACCAATCAAAATACAATGAAATGTCTGTACTTGTCAACATTGCCTGCCGTGCCATGAATTTCAGTCATGAAACTTGAGAAGAACATTTTTTTTTTAAACGTAATATTGTAATAGCATGAGAGTCAATTTGGCAGCAACGGCAACATCTGTATATTTTCTTGGTTGTATTATCCGTTTGTGTTGATAGCATCGATCGTCCCCAGCTATTTCACTTCTGTATTTGTATTTAATCCTTGATATTTTGTATTGATATCGTGTATCATTTTTGCACTGTTTGTCATCTGTTGGTCTGAAAGGAAAAGCTGAGTGTGACCCAGTTTCGAAGAATGCGTTATGTTCATGTAAAGCACCTCAAAGTCCGCTACTAATAGTCTGTTGGGCTCTGCCCACTTTTCCATTGTACCCATGACTTTCGGTAAAGTACTTTATATACAGTATATATTCACAACAGGACCCGTCGTTTTCTTTTTTTTTTATTATCGAGGTCCTCTAAGTTCCGAGAACAGATGCAGACATCACGATATCTTCTATTTTTTTTTTCTTTCGGGTAATTTATCTATTGTATCATTAGATCAATGTGAATATGTACCGAATATTCCTGGCCAGCGATATTCGAATCTAACCTAGTTTTTAAGAGATATCATTATGCCATCGTATTCCTAGTTCTAAGTGTAGTAAAATCTATAGTAGTATTTCATAATGTATGGCTCGTAGTGTAGTTATAAGTTGATATTTAGGTATTTATGTGTCTTTATGTTTATGTGTGTCTGTCAACGGCTGACAGCGATCAATACGCTAATAGTAAAACCAAAAAGTAAAAAAAAAAAATAATATCTGATAATGATCGATGCATAGTTAAGTATGCTACTCTATCTGTTCAGTCTTTCTACTTTCATTCTTTTTTTTTCTCCCTCACAAACAATTCCTCATTTTAATTCATCAGAACTCTTCACATCTTCCTTCCCGATTTTCTTTCGTTAAGAGTAATATTTCATAGTGCTCCTTCGATAGTAAACAAAACAATTATGTAACGTTACACATCCAATTAAATGGTATAAAACTGTAAACGCTAGCGTAAAATGGCCCTCAGCGGCGCTATTTTTTGTAAGTGCTCAGCAAAAATGTAAATGGTCAAATTTTAGTGAGTCCTGGTTAGTCCTCCTCTAGCTACAAAGAGCTGTATGTACTTTGCTGCATGTAATCTAAAACGGCTTCGGCCGCATCTCTGTGAAAATCAAAGAGCAAAAGAAAAGGGAGAGTGATTTGTAAGCTATTGTCATTTGCGTGAATTTTGCTGCTCGCGGAAATCAGTTACTTGAACCATTCTGTATCAAAGAAAACAAAAACATAACTTTCATGTAAGTAACGTCCATCTAACGATATTTTCTTTTGTACTAGCCTTTTTCTTTTTTTGAGATTGTGATTAGTGCTAGGAAGGAGGAGAGACAGGCACTAATACTATTTTCCACATGTTCAACTACTTTTCCATGTTAAAAATTGATAACAGGTCAAAACATTACTGTAATTCCTAAATCAACCGAGGGATCACATCTCTCTGGCGCTTCTCTGTGTTGTTAAGTTTTCATTAGATTTCATTAAGTTTTTCATAAAGTTTATTATTGTTATCCAAAGCACCTATTTCATTTCAATGTAATACACCATCCTAGTTTCTTTTTTTATTTTTCATACCTCGACATGAGTGTAATTTTTAATTTTACTATCCATATAAGTTTTAGAATGTTCTTTTACAGCCTTAGAAGGCAGGAAGTTTTCACATTAGAGATATTTCTTAGGAACGGCTTTGCTTGGCTCCCATCATCCGCGTATTTAGTTCTATCTCCGGACGTGCCCATTTGGCACTTTTGCGGGACGTTCGTCTGGTCGGGTGGAAGCAGAATGCACTGTATTTGAGCTTCTTCATGGGGAGATGATGCTGGTGGCCAGGCGAAATCGTTCCGGTATCCAATTTAAAATGCATAACTCCTGGCACCGCCGCAGGTGCCCAGAACGAAAATCTTTATCGGCTTTCGTACGAACCTCTGTCTGAGTTGTCTTCCTTTCCCATGAGTTTTTTTTTTATTCGAAGATAACCTGCTTCCCAACATTCCTATCCTACCCTTCGATCACCTTCCTATAAACTCTGGAGCCGTCCGGGAAGTGTGATTCGAACATAAGCCAAATTTATTGAATCCATCGAAATCCATTTATTGCCGGTTGCGAGTGCTTGTCTCACAAGCACAAGCAGTGGTTATACGGTTATACTGCCGGTAATACTTTACGGTTGCGAAAGTTGGTGTCGACCCAAGCAGATGAACACAAACTACGAGTGTTTAAAAATAAAATCTTGAGAAATATACGGGTCGAAACGGGACGAAATGACTGGAGAGTAGAGGAGACTGCATAATGAAGAAATTCACAAACTGTACGACTCACCTGATGTTGTAAAAAATAATGGAATCACGATGACTAAGATGGGAGGGCCATGTAGCTCGGATGGGAGTAAAACGAAGACTATAATTCCATCTTGACTGGAAAGTCGGATTGAAAAAGACAGTTGGGAAGATAGAGACGACGTTGGGAGGACAATATTAGAAGGGATCTTCGAGAAGTAGGTGTTTGTGCTGAAAACTGGCTTGATCTTGTGAGTTACGTAAGCCAGAGAGTAAGTAAGTATAGCTGCAATTTTTAACGTACGGTCCATTGCATGTTAATGATTTTCGTTTATACAATAGTTAAGTATTTTTATTTTATTGATTTCCTTGAATAATGCAATGTTTTGGTTAATTCGAATTTTGGATAATTCGAATCTTTTTTGTATTCCTTTGGAGTTCAAATTAAAGAGAGTTCACTGTATATAGAATTTTTTCGGTGACTATAAGCAGGTAAGAGTAGTGGTCTATGGAAGGTATGAATGTATATATTGGGTATTGACTGTAATTGTAATGCAATACCTACTATGTAAAGAGAATGAACGAAGGGGAAAGTCAATGAATAATGTTAACTGTTTGTTTGTGGATGCCAAAAAAATGTTAGAATAGGGCCCAAACAAAACTTTGTTTTCTCTCAATAAAAGTGTGTTTAAAGGAATTAAATTGCGAGCACTGAAAGAAAATATAACAACGCCGACCAGAAATAGAACTAGGACCCCTATTATTTTGTAGTCTAACATGGTACCTATATTGCTACGGCACCACATACTTCCTGCCTGACTTTTTTTTCAATTTGCAATTATATAAAAGCCAAGCTTGAAACTTTAATATCACAAAACTGAATATTACTGCTTGCCAATTACAGTATTTAGAACATCAGTTAACAATTCTGGATTTTGTTGTTGTTAAAATCTTACTCATTTCTGAATATTTCATATGCTTGGCACAAACAAATGAGTAACATAGAAATAAATGAATTTGGAACAAATTTAGTTTGTTTAATGGAACAAACAAGAATCTTAGTAAACAAAGCCGATTCTGAGTTTTAAAACGTAGTTTGCTAATTGACGTAGCACACGAAGAAGCGCTTTAATGCGATATTGATTATTGGTAGAACAGTAAACGTGCAGAAGACCTTATAGTACAGTAATATTGTATTTCTTTTCGCAATTATGATGTTGGAAATTTTAGGTTCTAAAAGTTTTCCGATATAAGCTGAACTTACTCTCAGCCAACAAGCGTTAGGGGCTGCTAGGTAAAGGCATTGAGCTGTCAATTAGCCGACCGACCCACATTCAAGTCTCCTCGGTACCATCGTAATTTTTTTCTTCACTGGTGCCAAACAAATTCGTTTAAACAAACTTTTGAATAAAGTAAATAAAACTTTGTTTGGGTCCTATTTGAACATTTTTTTTTCGTTAACCACAAAGAAGGATTTTTTTTTTTTTTTTGCGCAACCGTCTTTGAGTGGATTTGGATACAGGATGCTGTTGTGTTTTTTTTACAAAAGAAGGGATGGAGTAAAGGTACGTATATAAGAAGGTAAGTAAATTGCGTAGTTCGAACAGGGGTTCTGTCAGGATTTTCAGTTTAGGGGTGTAAAGACAAAGTTAGGGGGTTAGGTAGAGTTTCGCAGGGTTTCACTCAGTTTTTAACAGTAAAGATTTTAAAGTTGAGAGGGGTTGTCTGGAAGAATCCCTGAATGCAAATCATATGAATTGTGAGGCTGTTTAGAAATGAGTGATAGAAGAAAATAACAACTCCGACTTCAACAATACATGTATGGATATGGAAATAAATGCGAAATCAGAAACGAAATGGAATTGGGAGTACGCAGGCAGAAGTACCCAAGAATCTCCCTCTAATAAATGCTTGGACGCACTTCCTGAATCATGCTGGAGGGCACTGAGGCCAGGCTCGATGATAAAACATTCTGGGAAAATCCCATCACCTGCAAGATAATACAAATTATTGATGAAATCCAATTGGTTTAACAATATCAAATTGTATTTAATTTATTTACGGCCTTTAGGCAATTCTGGCCTAGGCCACAATAGCGTAGAAAAAAGGATGCTGGAAGGAAGTCGTCCAGAGTTTACTTAGTTTGAAGGTACTATCCTGCATTCACCTTGTGTGGCTGAAGAATGTGAACTTTGGGAAAAACTCAGTAAGGATGGGGTACTGCTGGAATCGTAAATCTAATTATTGTATAAAAATAAAATATACATAAGATATTAGATACATCTTTTAGCCATTATCCACAGAAAATAATAATTTTCTTCACAAAACAGATGATGATTAAACTTACATTTTGAAAGGGAATAAGGTTATAGCTTTCTTTTCAAGAATATAATAATGTAAAAGCAATAAAATTCAATAAAATAACTATGAATTTGAAACTCCTTTTTGTTAACAATTAATCACTGAATAAAGTAACTATACTAGAATGCAGTTATGTTTTGCGATGTCTATAGAATTGAGATGAGTGAGAAGTTGATATTTAATGCAATGTTTTAGACATTTAATTGAGTCTCGTAGCCAAGGAAACGGTAAATGTTAAAAATATTTCATTGTGGTTGAAGCCATTCCATGCATCAGTTTCACAAGTTTGCTTGAAATCGGTTCAATTATTCCTTCGTCGTGCTCGATTATGTGTTTAATAATTTATGAATATCAACATTTATAATAATTTATAAATAACAAGAACATTTATAATAGCCCAGTTGCCCTCATCGAGCAAATGCTAAGAAAGTAATGAGGCAAGGGTGGCAAGAAGGGCTGCGAAAATGACAACGTACTCAGTACGCTGTTACTGAATCCGCAATATGTTTGTATCACGAACTTATTTGTACTTTTTTCTCTTAATTCCTTAGTCCATCCGCGCTCACAATTAATGATAATTGCTTCTTCGCCTTACGCCACTTTGACTTTCGAACAGTTTCTTACGATAAAGGAGAATACTTGTAATAAAAAATGTCAAGGATGATATGAGGAATCGTAGAATTCCTTTCTTTCAAAAAATAATTTTTCAACATGAGAATTGCGGGCAAGGATTGACATTCCCGTTAAGTGATTATTATCTACTGCTTTGCTCTGTTTACATCCTCTTCCTAAACTTTTATGCATTCTTCGCTTAAACTTGGCACTTTACAGATTCAACTAGTGAGAAATAACATTACATAAGAAAATTGCAATCTTATACCGAAACGACCTGACCGTTGCATGCATTACATCACTACAGTTAAAATATCACAAGGTGACGAGAAGGCGGATCAAAAAGCTTCCTATTTTTACAGAAAGTTTTTGATTTGCTGTTAACAAGGATGATCCAATTCCACGACTATGTTCCTACTTAGCTCGCATGTTTTACGCTCATCGTCTTAATTGACAATTGCATTTATTGATTGGATTTTTCCTTCAACAATAGAATTAGTTCTAATTGAATACTTCTTAGGGCGTGTAACCGCTATTTTCAATTTATTGGGTGAGAACTGCGTGGCAAATAAGCTACTTCCGTTCATTCAAGGTCTATTCAACAATCATATTGATAACAAAAGCACCAACAGTACACACGGAAAGGCATTGCCTTCGATCATGATTTCTTTGTTATAATACGAAAATAAGATTGAGTAACAGTTAATTTAATTTGGTAAAACCCTCTTTCTCTCTTTTTCTTCAAATGTTGAAAATAATTCGAATAAAATCATGTACTCAACAAGTTCAGTAGATCAGTTGTGGAATGTGAACCTCACTTTACTACGTGAAACAAGTCTTCCGTACATCTTCTGAACGTTTTGGCAACAATTTTTGTTTAATTAGTAAATAATGGACCCAGGCATAGGTGGAGATAAGGGGAAGGGGTCTTTTCCGCGGATCTTATACTATTTAAGTACTGACACTATTTAAGTTGGAAATGTGAAGCTTTCTTTTCATGTCTGTTCAGCATCCAGATCAAGAGATGAACGATGCGTCATCAACAGCATAGTCCGGAAGAAAAACCCTACTTTTGGGGGAAGGGGGAGATCAGTATGTCAGTATATAAAAATAATGGTTTCTACCTAGTCCGAGGGTGCTGAATCCGAATTTTCCGAGCGCACAAAAGGTACATATTAAGCATTGTTTTTAGTAATTCAAGATGGCGACCAATATGGCGACGGTAAAAGTGATAAGACAAAAAATTACTTTGTAATATTTTACCAACATACGTATGGAATTATTATTATTATTATTATTATTATTATTTTGGTCGTAGACTGTGATAATGTCAAAAGTGTTCTGAAATTGACAAATAAAATATCCAATATGGCAAATTCGAAATTAATACCCTCAAATTAGGTGCATGATACTAAAACGCATTTGACATATTGAATTTTTTGTTTGGCCAAAAAGTAATTCTTTTTCCTTCGGACTACCTTACATTTCAATTAATTGTCCACGAAAATACATTTGTATTTCATTTTAAATTATCATGGATTTCCTGCAAAATTAATTCGTTGATTTCCATAATAATAATAATGATAATAATTGTTCTTGATGTTCTTATTCATTTTTTAAACCATTTTTATAAATATTTTTCACATCAGTAGTAATAAACTGTGTATGTACCTAAACTTTGTATTTTTTAAAAGTGAGTATGTTTTGCGTCACAAACCGGGCATCTGGAATGCTATTTGGTTAGATATCTTAATTGAGAATATAGTCATATCAAGCGTTCCGTGTCAAAAGGGGGTAAGCGACCATTTGAACGAAGTGAGATTTTCATGTTCGTATGATCATGGTTGTGTCTTGCATCAACTCTTAAAAGGAATTTCCTTCATTTACCACAGATAGACAATTTTTGTCATTGAGGCAGTTGATGCAGAACACAACAATGATCATGCTAACATTAGAATCTCAATTTCGTTGAAATTGTCGCTTACCCCCTCTTAGCGTGGAACCCTCGACATGTTATGGCCATGATTCAACAGGAATCATTGAGCTTACACTACATCGATTTGCAAGTACCTGATGGGTTTCAGTTTTCATAGTTGCAGTTGTATGGTGAATTATATTTATACGTATCACGCAACAGAATGCTGAACGAGACATGGAAATAACCAAGCACAAAGAAGAAATGCAATCCCGATAGATAAATGAATTTTATTGGCGGTAACAGCACTATGGATTACGCCCGGAATGCCATCCCGAATGAAGGAAGATGCTGTTGATCGCATGAAATTAAAACAAAATTGTCTCATTGCATTTACCCTCTGAAGAGTGATGATCACCTAAAAACCATTGTGAATATTGTGACAGAGAAAATTTATTCCTAGAAAGTGAATGTTGCTAACACTAGGTGAGAGGGCATTGCGTGCTTGTTCAACATAAAACTGTCAACTGGTTTCCACTATCCAAATCCAACAATAGTTCATAACGTTTCCAGCGAGAACATCAAAAGTACTCCTGGTGTTAGTGTCAGTCACACATAATTATTGTACCCAGTGCAATGTGCCACATCCACATGATAGGTAGATGTGAAATGAGTTATTTCCTACGAACTTGCTTCTGTTTCCACTTTCCACATCTTTGTTTGATAATGGTGGGATTTCCAGATTCAGCAACTGTAAATCTTAACCGAAACGAATCTGGTAAGTGGAGAAGTCTATGAGGGCATACCAGAGCAAAGATGATATAAAACTAGATGATTGTGTTGCCGACCGGGTAGCCGTGCGGTCTAAGGCGTTAGGCTAACGACTCGAAGGTTCCGGGTTTGAATCCCGGCAGGGGCATGGATGTTTGTGTATTTAACTGGCTGTAAATGGGCGAATCGTGACGAGCCGAAGTCAAAAGTTACTAGACTGGCCCATATAAAGTTTTTAGATGATTGTGTTGTTTTGTGGGTGATCAACAGGCCACCTACCGGAATTGTTCTTGACTTCATAAAATTTTGTCGACCATAGGCACTGGAAAGAATTATCACATGCAACAAGCACCAAATATTTGACGAGATACAGCTTCAAAGGAGGAACAAGAAGCGCAAGACCAGGATCAACATTCAGCAGGTATCATCAACAATCTTTCATCAACCTCCTACCCTTCCAATAAGTTGTGCTGAATGTAATGAAGAGTAAGATACAACTTATTCAGTTGATCCGCCAGCATCTAATGACAGAAGAGTTGCAATCAGATTCCACCAAAATCCTGTTTACAACTGGACCGGAAGATGTTACAGCAAAAATAACTGTTTATTAACAAGAAACGTCATGATATGAAAAATACTCACGAATAGACCGATGTCATAATTATGATGTAAGAAGTGATGCCATGCTAATAAAACAACTTGACAGAAATTGCACAATAATGTAATCTGTGATGACACGAATGTTGTTTTTCTTCGCATGCACCACTATCAAGTGCAAACTATGACTTGTAATAACCTCATGGAGAAAACCCAAAGTCAAAGAAGAGTCACTGACATCGAATTTTCTGTGTCCAAATACCGCGATGATGCTTCAAACTTACTAGCACATGGTTCACTGTCCGGCTGCGATATAGTTCCTGTTCTTCACGACATTGGGGAACAGAGGGCAATGAAAGTACTGGAAAGTGGAAAGAAGCTTCAAAACCTTAGAAACAAGACATCACTACTTGAAGATATGATCAGGAGGTCACACAGTTATGATAATAGACAACTGATCCAACAATATGTGATGTCTGTCTGATGAAAACGACAAACTGCTGTACATATGGCGAAAATGAAGAGCTTCCAGTCCACTGAATAAGGAAGCATTCTTTGAAAATGTGAAAAGAGCTCGTTTCCAGGTAGCGGATAAACCAGACCAATCCAGCATGGATCCGGCGCTGCTTGCATGGTATCGTAATGAACTAAATAAACATTAAAATACATTACTCAACATCGAGTACTGAGACGGGACCGGACATCATCTTGAAGATGGTGCGTTGCGGCTGCTCTTCTGAAAAGATATGTGAAGGCGTTATGGTTGTGAGGTCGCTAATATCAGCTGCTCATTTTTGCAACTGTAAAGGCTCTAGACACTCTCATAACATATCTACACATCAAAATACTATTGGCATAGAAGGTGAATCCATAGATGCTTCTACTGACGAAGATGACATAGACCTGTACTTCTAAAGTGATCCAAAGTACTTGTGATCTGTAACATTTTCTTATTTCATTGCCAGAATAATACATATGTATAGGAACATCGGCAAATAGGAACACAAAGCATTACTTTCGTATTATAAATCTGAATATTTCGCATTAGTATTGACAGGGACAGCACATGATGATTAAATGGTGTTCTCTCCCATGAAATTTCAGTGACCTGTATAAATTCAGCACAATCTCACAATAGAAGATTAAAAAACAGAGACAAGTAGCATTAATTATTTCAATTACACAGTAATTTATGTTGTTATTCTTTCAATGTTATGGAGTTGAACAATATTTGGCAGTTCTTAAAATCCTAAGAACTGATACACAATGGACTCTGAAAACTACTTTTCCCAGATGGACATACCGTATCAATTTCATAACATTTTATACATTATTATCACAATCTACAAATATATATATATATATATATAATTCGATACCCATATCGATAAAGGTGTTCACTTGTACACCCGGCAAATTCGGATTTAGCACTCTCATATTAGGTAGAAACCATTGAAAATCATCAAACATACTGACATTTTTTGTTTCGTTGAATTTCCTCCAGACTAGTAATGTTAGAGAAATATAACACTGAAATACATAAATAGGAAATTATTACAAACAAAGATATTTTAATAATAAACAATATTTACTCATCTTCTAGTAACAAGCATAGTGTATATAACTTTGCAGTGTGTAACGTTATGTCTCCATACGCAATGCACGGAATACATCATATAGTCTAGAGCAGTGCTCGAAGTGGGTTAGAAAAGGTAAGGGAACGCTTGCACCTAGTGGAGGCGACTGACTATTGAAAGTAAAGGCAATGAGATCCCAATAATAAAAAGGAAACACCAAAAATTAAAAAAACAACAACTAAAAATGCTTTTGTATCTAAAAATTTGTTTATGCATGACTAAAAAGAAAAGCATGAGGAGGCGCTCTCTCATATAACCTTATAAATTATTGAATTGGCGCGCCCCATACTTTTCTTTTTAGTCGTGTATAAACAAAATTACTTTTTTACTTTTTAGTACAAATTGTTTAAGAAAAGTATGTGTTTAAAAAGCTTTTTTTATTATTTTAACAAGTTTTTATTAACTCGCTTTCTTGTCTATCCGGTACATGATAAACTTGCTTTCTTGTCTGTTCGGTACAAATTTTGCAATCGATTTTTAATTCACTTCCCATCATCCGATTTCTTTGAAATTTTGTAAACTTGCTTGCTTCCGATAACAATACAATATTCAATCATTAGATATACGACAAAATAATCTAGTTAACTGTAATTAATTAATTAAAATAATTCGAAATTATCCTCAAATACATGTAACGCCGCAACTATTTGGTTAAATTTGGGTTGCCTATCTCGCAGGGAGTTTAATATTCATCTATTATACATAAAAAATATAATTAAAATAATTAAAAAACACGCTTATTTAAGATGGACTAAAAAGTAAAAAATAATAAATTTAATTAATCTTATGAATCGGAAAATAAAAGCCTGGGTGCTCTTGCTTACCTTATCATAAAATCATAATATCTAAGAGCACCCACGCTTTTATTTTCCGATTCACAAGATTAATTCAATTTATTAGTTTTTACTTTTTAGTTCATCTTAAAAAAGCGTGTTTTTAAAAAACATCCTTTTTAATTATTTTTTTCGACTTATTTCGGTATTCGGATACTTTCTCTCAAGCTAATGTTTCGTGACCCAAATCCTAAAGTGATCTGCAACCAGTCAAAATCCAATATCGTTGCAGGCTAGTATTTATTTTAGGATAAAGAAGTCCATATTAAAAATAATATATTAAAATATGCTTTTAAAATATATATATAAATATATAGAGATATATGAAAGTAAAAATGGAATATTGTATTGTCAACCGACTTACGTCGCTGTGCAAAATTTCATCATTATATGACGTCGGAAAATGAGTTAAATTAACATTGCATGATTTTAGGACACCACGAATCATTGTGAACTAAAGAAAAGAATATAAAAAGTAACAGAACGGTGTTCCCTTACTTCGAGCACTAGGCTAGAGAAAACGAAGCATTTAGGAACCCACGATATTCAAGCGTGTACGTACTAAAAATACTGTAGCAGGCACAGATTACAGGGAAGATTTGCCTCCTTATTCCTATATTCCTACGTAATTTGCTGCCTACTGTTCCTATCCCCCAAGGAAGTTATTCTGCTAGAAGTTTGTATCAGTTGCCTCATTTTCTCTATTCTATGAAATAATACAGAACTAAAAGCGATATTATACGTTTGTTCAGTCTTAGTATACTTGCAAACATTTATAAATCAACGTGCGGATTAATGTAAAAGTAATTGTAGCTGCAGTACTACGTTGAGATTTTGCAACTGGAAAAACACCCATAATAAATACCTCCGATGAAAGATACATTTATAATGCATTTGCCAATAATGTTTGCTTCAGATAAGAAGAGTTGAGCGGGTTAGAAACTGACTCTATAATTGGAATTATATATATATATATAAACTCAAGACAGTGGAGCGCATAGCTCCTGCGTATACACTTAAACGAAGACATACGGCGAAAGGCACTCATTCACTGATTCAACATTGCACGTAGTTCCAAGCAGTATTCACAGATGTCTCCTCAGTAACGTGTTCCTTGAATTGCTTCTATCCCCAAGTAATAGTTGGCGACCTTGACGCAAGATGGCAATAGCAAAAATAACATATAACGTGAAAAAAACAAATTACAATGTTAGTTAAGAGGCCTCAGTACCTGATATTTCAAAAATGTTCGGAATTTTGCGAAACTCTGTTCAGAAATTTTTGCATTCTAACATTTTCTTTTGCAAAATCTGAGATTGCTTTACCTAACATTTAAAGTAATAATACTACCAATAATAATAATAATAATAATAAATTAACTATTTATTATTATTATTCATCTGTTTGTTACACGGAAATTACCATGTTGTGTTTGAGACATTTGAAGAAATTGTAAATAAGAGACCTTTTACAGAATTGATTTATTTTCAGTTTATTACAGCAATACCAGAAATCGTTGAGTAAGATTAGGATAAACACCTGTGCGACCGTAGCTTATCTTGCTGATATAATGTCTCATTATTTTTTTTTTCTACAAACCATAAATAGCATCCTGCTTCTGTTTAAAACAAATATGGTTTTATAGAATGACTTTATAATCATTTCATTTTAAACAAAAATATTACAATATACAAATCATGATTTTTGAATTTGTTAATATCTTTATACAACTGGCGCGAGGTTTGTGGAGCAAAGATGCTGTAACTACAGGTGTATTTTGAAGGTCAACATATTTTTTTTAAACCGATTTCCATACAGTCACTAATTATGGTATCGTAGTAGTTTACGGCACGTTGAAAGCTTGTGAAGCACAGATCGAGACGTATATAAAACAAATGTTTATCATACGCCATATGTAGAGGAAAGAGAGGAAATCTATGACTTCTTTTCAATTTCTCTAAATCGTTACGGTTTTGATAGCTAAAGATCTAACTGGTCAATACAACTAGACGCCTCATCTGCGCCTTTTTCGTTTTATGTTGATTATTCTAAGTTGAGTGCAGGTAAAGAGAAAACTTTCTTGAACTAAAGTTTGTTTCGCACTTCAATTATGAATATCGTCAGACTTTCAAAGAAATGTTAATAGCAACTTAAAAATTATGTCAAAACACATTTGGGATAGAGTAACGTCCAGATTTTAACTAGGTGTATAGAACCAATCGTGACGGGCCGAAGTCAAGAGTTACTAAACTGGTCCATACAAAATAAAGGTTTTAAAGTTTTACCAATTGGTACCCCTAGACTTGGCCCCAGAGGTTTCATCCAGTAGGGTATTTCTAGGACCATAAGGTGCGTAGTCGTTCACATGCACGCATGGCTTGCAATACCTCAAAAAACACTTCTTAAACCTTTCCACGGCTGAATGTGCATCAATGCACCGACACCTGTGCAAATTTTATAACTCGCAACCTCATGAACAGCAACCCAGAGCCCTAGCCCACACGACTTAGTTTCAATGGTAAAATCTGGCGTATGAATATCACTAACACTCAAATTGTTTAATAGCACTTTGACTTTCGGGAATAGTTTCACTAGACTTAATCAAAATTGAACCTTCATAAGGATCCAGCTTCTACACTCCTTAACCAAACATCATATCATGTTGGACCACAAGAGGAACCACTGTGGCGACTTTGAATAATCAGACAGAGTGAATTAAGATGCCTTTTTAATTTGGCATGGAATGGTCAAATACCATTTGACACACACACACACATTGAAAGGAATATTTTTAATTTAAAATTAAAAACACGTTGTTTTGGTATCAATTTTATCAAGTATATATACATATGTATACTTCATTACTTAACTGACTATATGGACACGTACCTATAGTGTTCCTGCATATAAGTGATGACAAGGAAACAATATATATATAAGGAGAAACATTAATCTCTCTATTTTTATTCTGCACTTTAGTTTAGTTTCTGTTCCCATCTGTGCCAATTTGTAGAACCTCATAATCTGTAATTTCGTTTTTATAGACTTTTGAGCTTCCATGTAATGTTTTTTGGGTTTCTTTCTGTGGAACTAAATGAAAGTAGCAAAATTATTTGTTTAAGTACGTCAAGTAGTCTAATATTTTTGTGTGGTGATTCGTGATTTATAGTGTAAGAATTATGAAAAATCGAGTAATTAGTCACGAAGCCACATTTTTCTCACCTAATGTATGGTTGCGAAATAAGAAACAAGTGCCACGATAGCAGAATTTTGAAAAAATATAGCTTCTGTAAAACCAATAACAATCAAAATAATAATAATAATAATAACTGCAATAATAATAATATCTGGTTTTCTTCATTGTTCATTGGTAAGTACCTATAAAAAGATAATGAATAAAATCCTGATGATGCAATAAGTTTATCTTACTTTCGAAACATAAGCATGGAGGGACTCAATGTATTTTAAACTTGAGAAAGGTTCTTTGTTAATAAACCTACAGAATACGTGTATACTAGTTATGAAATTTACCTAAGTTAGACAACATACACAGAAAAGAAAACTATATTTTTGGATTTTTGAATCTCTCACAAGGGAAACACTACATATATTACACACAAGTTTTGGTGGGTGTTGTGTCATTTTGAATTCCTTTAATTATTACGCGTACGTTTACTACGCTAATTGCCGAAATAGATTTGTTTGAAAAAAGTTACGAATTTCTAAACCTTTCTACAAATTTACGACAAAGTTCTACACTCCGGTTATAGATGGCATTGGAAATATTAACATAGGAGAGTCTCTGTAGTCCGATACGCAGATCTATAATCCGACAAGATCCGGTCCTATATGTGTCGATACATACTCTACTGTAATTACGCTCAGAGTACTGAAAACTAATACTGATCGTAACTGTCAAAACTTAGTGTTTGGCAGAAATGAAAGTTACAAATTTCATAGTCACTTAGCCACTGCAATCGAAGAGAATTGCTTACCACTTCATACAGCACAATGCTTTTTCATAATGTCTACCAAATGCCCACTCGTTAGTAAAGGGACAAATGGAGTCATGGTACAATTGGCACAAAATAGTTCAAACGTGTGTATCTGATGAATCAGTACGAATCTGCTAATTATCCTACGAATTATGACAATTCAGTGCATTGGAAGCAGATATAGCCTGTATACAGGAACCATACAAAATTTGGTACCGGTATGTCTAATATTGTGGATTTGATTACCCACGATGTATTTGGGAGTTATTCCACGAATTATGGCATGTCAGTGTATATATTAGGTGCACACAGTTTAAATGGTCTTTTATTAACTGGATGACTCATGCAAAAGTAATTCTTTCATGCAAAGAAGTCCCTGATCAGCAAAGCGAAAGTGTATGATTGATTGCACTTGACGCTCTCTGAAATCATTGTATATTGAAATATTTGCAATGGCTTAATGCTATGAAATATTATTTTCACACATATCCAACTGCAAGTTTCCATAATGATGACCGGATTGACCTTACAACGCTAAGAATGAAATTACGGATATTTTCTTCATCATTGATGCCGAACGTTTACGACCAGTTCTCGATTTGTTACAAATTACGAAGGGGACTCCTAAAGCTAGTAGTTGGTGGTAAGTTTAAACCTACTCCCAGTCTACAAAGATTTTATCCCTGGTTAGGATGATATTCAGGATTAACAACACGGGATGAAATCCTCACCCACCAAGGCAAATTCCAATCATTCCCCCGACAAATCGAACACTGGTTACGACTATATCGCAACATTTGTTCAAAAATAAAGCTGATAGCTTTTTCGAAATTTATATGGGCAGCTGCAATCAAAACAGTCAGGGTAGCAATTAAAGAACCTTCTGATGGCATCCAAATGTCGCTGTTTGGGATCTGCGGGTCGATTCCTTGTCAGATTACAACCTTTTTATGTCCTTAATTTTAATAGTGTACGTCGATTCCTTGTCAGATTACAACCTTTTTATGTCCTTAATTTTAATAGTGTACGTGAAGGAAAGCATGAGAGAGAGCGATAGAAGGTACTACCTGAAATGGCGAAGTGAAACAATATGACTGGCGTAAGCCAGTTTCCAACTCGCGACGATTCACTAGTCCTAATCCGAAGTCACAGGTCTTGACACAAAGTCTTAAGTCTGTACCATATGTAATCTTAAATACAGAATTTTCACTGAGTTAATTTTTCAGTTATAAATAGACAAGTATATATAATGGAACCTGTTATACATTAAACGTGAAAGTCTCGATTTAAGCTTATTCTTGCGAAATTTGGTAAATTTTGCATTGGAACAGAAAATGCTCACTTTGTAGTACTTCGTTCGATCGAAATTTGACCTACGGCTACGTATAAAAATATGGAACTTTCAACGATTGTTTGTTTATCACGGCTTTTCTCCGACTATCTATTTATTAAGATTGTTTTACTTATTTCTATCTGGAATATACTCACAGAATTTGCCGATCAATTTTTGACACACCCTGTATGAAGAGTACAGTTATTTCAACACCCAGAATTAAAAGATAGTCCATCAGACAACTATTCTGAGACTCACTCTTATGATGATAGGGATGAAAATCATTTTCTTTTTTCGATAAGAATCTAATAGTTACTTTGTCTTTACACGATGTAAGCACATTCACCTGACAATTTCGGAGAGGTGGTTCGTATGTGGCCCCCCTGGGCGCGTTTAACAATTCCACACGGCAGGGCGAAAACGATGAAAGACAAGTCAAATGGATAGGTACTTACAGACTCTGCTTCGGAGATCCCACACTTTCAACGTCCTATCGTGACTTCCACTGACCACCTTGGACGGCTCACCGAGAAACTTAGCTGCTAACACTTTCCCGCTGTGACCTGTCAACGTATGCTGTAAAACACAAAAGAGAAAAACGAAAAATAATTAATTCGTCATTTACAGCGACAACTAAAGAGATTTGCTTAATTTAGCGACGGAATTTCTAAGTGCTAACAACAAGTCATTTTTCATTTTGCAAACATTGTATGTCTAAACACAGAACACTTGATTGATGTAAAATCTGTGGTATATTGTCCGTTGACTTCAAGAATTTGCATTACAATAAAGGAAACTTATTCTCTTTCACATGAGACATATTAACGGTGTGAATATTGAAGCTGTGATACACAGCTAACATTTATGAAACATTTAGACTACATTACATTATAGAAATATACTTGACTTATTCTTTATTTTTAAAGCATCTTTTGGACAATTGAAATGAATAAACTTGTACGCATAGGGACTGAAGTCACTACTATTTTCGGCATTGTTGTCATTCTTGTCATTATTATTATTAAATATTTTTGAAAGCTGATTTCTTTTGAGATTCTGTGCGTTCAGAATACAACAGCAGATCATCTGAGTATATCAATGTATCTGATTAAAACAAAGACTTCTTAAAAGTTAAACAGTCTACTCGTTAAAAAGTTTTTGGTTTTTAATTCGAAGATTTTCATCTTTCCGAATTCCTGTTCTAATGTTCTGCAGAATTCCTTCCTTTTGTTTTGACATTCTAGCTATCGTGGTCTATTGCGGTGGTACTCAAACTTTCTTGTTCGTATAGTCTACTCCCAGACATTGGGGATAGTGTTAGAGCTCTATTCAAGTTAAATGTAGTCCATACTCTGCATATACAATAAATTACATCCAAAGTAAAGTCTAAAGTTTTAAATTAGAGAGAGAGAGAGAGAGAGAGAGACAGACAGAAAAAAGAATACAAGTATTAATTAACTTCGCGTACTTCAAGTTGAATACCACTGGACCAGCGCTCTGAGGCAGTATGCTTTGTTTCCTAAGCCACATAAAACTGGATTTGAATCCAGACTGCGAAATGAATAATTGATGTTGTCAAATTAATTTTGACGGGTTAAGCTTCACAAAACGTGTCGCTTTTATTACATAAGATGAACAGAAATATCCTCATGTATAGTACATCGATGAAACAACTTTTTTGGATGACAGTTGTAGAGTCTACACTTACAGACCTAAGTTTGCGTGTAAAATCATGAGGGACAGTTCTGGTATCTTTCGAATAACGTCGCACAATTCATTAACGATTTCTAACGACCTCTGCAACTGATCAACATTTTAGATAGTTTGGTGTAGCTCTTTTCACACGCGTTTTATTAACTTACTCTGTAATCATGTTTCATCTCTTGTACAAATTTTAAAACGTTAATTTAACTCATTTCCCGACGTCATACAATGATGAAATTTTGCACAGCGACGTAAGTCGGTTGACAATACCACATTCCATTGTTACTTTCATATATTTCTATATATTTATATATTTTGAAAACATATTTTAATATTTTGTTATTACAGACTTCTTTATATTACAATAAATACTAGCCTGCACTGCGGCTGGGGTTGGCTGGTTGCAGAACGCTTTAGGATTTAGGCCACAAAATATTAGCTGGAGAAAAAGTATGAACACCGAAATAGCCCGAAAAGAATAATAAATAAAATAAATTAAAAATAATAAATTTATGAATCGGAAAATAAAAGCGTGGGTGCTCTCAGATATTAAGGTACGCAAGAGCACCGACGCTTTTATTTTCCGATTCATAAATTTATAATTTTTTACTTTTTAGTCCATTTTTCTTTGCTTAAAAAAGCGTGTTTTTAGGTAGATTGGTACGATATCTATCTATTATATATATATATATATAAACACGCTAGCGGCCATAATTTTGAAGATATTTGAACCAAATTTTATTATGTTATTTCTAGGCTTAATAGCTCGGCTAAGTTCGTTAATGAGCAAAATCGGCTCAAGGGGGTGGTCGGGGGAGGGGGTTGAAATTTTGAAAAATTATATATCAGCCCTATGTAATTTAGAGGGAAACTTTGGTGGTTATCGTTGAAATCTCTTGATGATTAATCTATAAATCAATAAGTAGTTTCGCGATAGCGCTCATATAAGGCGAGATTTGAATTTTTGAAAATAATTTTAAAAAACTTCGAGATCTACCTCAGGCTGTAGGCCTGCCGAAAGGGATTTTTTAAAATCCTTTTTTATTTTTTGTTTATTTGTTAACTTATTTGTTTGTTCGTTCAATAAACTATATATAATACCCACACAACTTCAAGAATAGGGAATATCTTAAAGTAGCTACACAACAATAATCATATGATTAATGACACATTTCTGTTTTCACGATCTTTAATTGCCAATTTCTGTTTACCGTCTGCTTTAACGAATTTTCTAAACTTATCACTTTTCAATCATTATGGGAATCAAACATCATGTCATCTGAGTAGCTATACGGTGAGACTTTTAATGCTTTGCCATAAATGTGAAACGACATATTACTTATTTTTTCCATTATTTCCTTCGCTGTTAGTGTAAAACAGATATCTTTGCTATAATGGTCTTGAGAATTACAAACTCGAAAATAGTTAACAATGAAAGAATTTTCTTTTCGGGTTTTACGTCATTTATCTTTTATTTTGTATTATATCATTGTTTCATTAACTTATGCATCGACATCATCAGAAATGTTCTGAATTGAAATTGAAATCGATAAATTTCATTAAAAGCTTAGAGTTTAAGAAGAGATACTGTCATGTGTAAGGAGCACTTCTCTCGATTTTAGGTTAAGTAAAAATCTATTAGGCTTATATTTGCTCATCGCTTACATCATGTTTAAAAATTGAGTAACTCAATTCATAGTTCTATTATCATGAATAATATTAACACCATATTACATTATGTCAAATGTATTTCATAAAAACAAAGGCTGAGAACATTCTCTTTTACACTTCCACATATTTAAAAAGAAACAAAAAAGAAGCGTTCTTTTCAGCAGTAAGCATGCATTGACTTCTACAGCACACAGAAGGGAAGGATATATTTATTCAGACGACATTCTTTTTTGTTTTCTCACGATATCACATTGACAGATATCGATAACTTAAACGCACGATTAGTCGTTCGAGTATCAGTAGTCGTGACGAGTTAGCAAATACTTAGGAATTACATTCCACATGTTTTGTTCTACTCTAGATACGAAATAAACTTTGGTACGAAGAGTATGAATCTGTTCATAAAGAAGTAATCATTTCCCCCCCCCTAAAAATCTGAAACATGTACGAACAGAGATTATGAATTATAAATCTTTAAAACTGTATCCAAATTTCATACATCTTAAGGAACACAATGGCATTTACGATACTTAAGAAACAATTGAATTTATGGTCCAATAACTGTATTCACAATATCAACGGTAATAAACAATGAAAACTGTATATCGCTGCATTATGTATCTATTGGACAAAATATTCACAATTAATTTATACAAGGTGTTACAAAACAACACCGAGAAAACCACCTCACGAGATTCCTGACATGAAATATATAGACAATCAAGGATGCACAAATGTTTCGATAGACTGCCGAAAGCGTGGGAAAATGAACTATAGAGCTTCGTATTTCTAGTATCATCAACAGTAGAACTGAGGCGGCATGGCATGATATCCCCAAAGATTTCAGACCAGCTCTATCCAAAAATACCTATTTCAAAATTGTGCAATCGATGAGCAAGGGATTACCCAAAAGAAGTAGGGGATTCCCGACATTCTCTGGAGTAAATGTGGGTCGAAATAACCATGAATTACTTTTCAGCAAGTAACAATAATTATTTTGTGCGAGGTCGATATCTCAAACAGATTTCCTTTGTGGAACGATTTTTTAAAAATATGCGTAGTTGCATAACAAACAGGAGTAAGAACTGCATACATTTCACCAAACAATTTATCTGTAAAAGAGACTGTTATTGCCAATTCAGTGGCTGTGGTCACGTGTATTATCCTTACTGATACGGAATATTATTTTACTCATGTTTATTTAGATACACCCAGAGAAATTGTTGAATTACTTATACGTATGGAACGATACTTTCTTTTAATAATGTATCATTCCATATGTATAAGCAATCCAGCAATTTATATGATGCACACCTACGTGAATCTACAGAAAATTACTCCTTCCTGTGAATTTGAATTAATATACATTTACAAAAATTTCCTTACGCAAACAACTGGTCCAAAACAAGACTTGTAATCCCATTGTGACGTTGAAGTGCTGAAATACTTGAGAAAAACATAATGAAAGCAGAACTAGCCGACAGCTCGATATGTTATATTTATACTTTTCTTCTTTCTCTTCTCTAAAAACCCGAGAAAATTTATACAATGAGTTATTTTCGCAGACAGGGTCCATCCAATAAATCACGGAACAAGACGACCGACCAATGCGAACTGGTCTAGTGCTCACCAATTAGCCTGCATTCTACAAAACAACAACAAAACGAAACGTAACCTGTCAATGTATATTCTTCTTTCGTTTCTTCTAATTCTTGTACTTTCTCTCCTCCCACCTTTATTTCAGATAGACGTTGTAGCCCTTGAGGAGGATGGTTTGGCATTCAAACAGGAACAGCCCATTGCATTGCAGTTATCTCACTAGAACATCTTATGAAAGATGATGATGACAGCGGCTTTGCCAACGGCGACAACAACACTGAGAGGAAAATAAAAGGCAGAAGATTTCTGCCGCTATAAGAGAGATCAACGAGTGTATTGTTAATACCATTGTATCCGTCCGTGTATTTGCATTAATCACCCAAAGATGTTTTTCTTCCATCTAAACACTCAATGTGGTCTATCGATCACGAAGGAGTTGAAGCCGAAGATTGATCAGACAAGGAGCGTCTCAAAGAACCCATTTTATTCCCTTTTTGTTTTACTCCGTATCGTAAGCCGAAGCTTTCAAGAAACCTCACATTGTTTTGTTTTCAATTCAAAAGAACCCGGAAATTTAGCTTTATAAACCACTGTGCTGTCTGTGTTCGCTTTGACCTTGTTTCAATGCATGTAACTGGAACTGAAGAATAGTTTAGTGTAAAATAAAACTGTTATAAAAATACACAAACAAAGCACGACTAATAGGAAAGCTTACGTCAATTGCAACACTTACAATAGAACTATTACAGTAACAGGTTACAAATATTTCCCAAACGTCCTGTAGCAATGGATGAAAGAAGGCAAATATTTTCACCCTCCTACACACAACAACTCGCCTCGATGAGTCAAGAAACAGCGGTATTTCTTTGCTGGAACAGTCACGACACTACACACTTTTTTTTTCTTGGTGAGGAAACTAGCATTTCTTTGCCCACACTAATCAAGACATAGGTGACAGTCATTGAACGCTATTCATTGAACACTTTAATAGTCATTTTAAAAAAAGGAAGACGTATAAAAATAAACAAAAGAGCTTTTAACTTACATTTTTAGCATTAGAAAGTGTTTCCACTTTATTTCTAAATTTCAAATAATGTGCTGATATCTACGACCTACCAGTGGCACAAGTCTGAGGTACGATGTCCCTTTGTAACCACCCGATGAGAAAAATGACTGCGGGCCGACGGCCACACGCCGCAGCTCACCGCCTGGACCCGGCGGGCCGCCGTCGAAATTAGACTAGTTCGACCTCTCTGCCATCAAGGTGGTCATCCGTTAGCGGGCAACTGTCAGTTCAGCGGAAATGATGGCGGATATCCGACACAGCGGCTGTGCGCCGATGGACCGACGGCGAATATCCGACATAGTGGTTGTCCGCCGGTTGAGCAGGGGATGCGGCGTTGGACCAACACTTCGTACGACCAACAGCCTCTCAAGCATCAAGAACCGGCGTACGACCAACAACCCCGGGGCAAAAATCTGTGTTGATCGAACGCCGTGTTGGTCCAACGAAGTGATGGTTTCATGCCGGTGTTGGTCCAACGCAATGTTGGTTCTACGCAGGTGCCCCCCAAAAAATAATTTAAGATCATATTTTCTTTTTATCTTTTTAGGTTTTACATATCTGGGACGTTGTCAATTTTATTGTTGGTCCAATGCCGTGTTGGTTCAACGCCGTGTTGGTCAAACGCCATGTTGGTCCAACGCATGTAACCCGTTGAGCAACGGTGTAGGACACGGCGGAGGCGGCAAATTGCTCATAGGGCATATTTTGCTGGTAAGATATCTTCAGAGACTCAATTCTGTACCATCGTGAAAACCTGGAGACATCTCACTTGGGATGATCGGTGCGGAAAGAACTTAACAACCTCCACGTTTCTAGTGCCATCCTAGTACGGATCCGGGCCGCGATATTTACCAGGAAACCACGAAGTTAAGCAGTCAAATGCTACTAAACATTACCTATGGGTTACCGAGAGGTTAGGGCTCTCGCTTTCTGTACACTTGGTCACGGTTTCAGTTCCTTCCGAAGTCCATTGAAGAAGAGCGGTTCGGAGACCACTTTTCCACGGAAAAAACTTCAGGTCCAGTCTTTCGAAACTCAGAAGCTCGTTTAGGATGTTTATACTAATAATTTAATCAATCCTACTGAACATGGTTCGAAAAACGCCTTTTGAAGGTAGCAGCTTCAAAAAAAAAAAAAAAAAAAAAAAAAAAACTTAAGAACTCTTTATTTCTAACACTAGTAAGCGTTGGATTCGCATTACGGGGAGGAAAGGGGACAGTCTTGAGTGAATCTGGCACGGTTCGAAATGAGTTCGAAATCGGTTGCCGAATCCCGTTACTATTCCACTAATGAGCATAAACCAACAGTGCCAATGAAGATAAAGTGACCAGGAATGACTTATTGCACAGTTACATTTTAAGGTGGATCTCCCCCAGTAGCACACATACGCGTTTTCAACGTTCATTTTAGGTTAATTTCGTTGATTAACCGTTATCGGTTGAAAAAATACGTTTGGGAAAGGGGGATTCTTAGAGCAGTGGAGATAATTTTAATTTATAAAACGAAATGTCTTTTGTCCAACAGTTATAAATTGCAAACATCATGCCACACAGCTGTCATTTTTTTTTTTCGCCATTTGTGTGTGTTACCTGACGAAGTGTGATACTTGATGTTGCAAGATTCTGGAGAGAAAAGAACAGTAGCATATCTTTCCACAGTGTGCGAATTAACGAGGGGGGGGGGGATTCCCGGGATTTCCCCCCTGGCAAATTAATTTTTCGTCCCTGCTAGGGAAAAAGTTAATAGATGTTGTTTCTATCAGGATTAGATAGAAAATCGGAACATTTTTATTTACACTGAAAATCAAAGTACACTTAAAGTGCACAATACGTCCGGAAAAAGTTCACAATATGTGCCAGTTTTAACAAACAAACCACCCTGCGATCCCACTCGTCACTAAAGTGTGCCTCGTCATACTACCCCAGATTCATGGAAACTAGACATCATCAGAAGTCCGAGATTTTGGTAGAACACGTAAAGAACGGCTTCTGGAACCAGTACATACGAAAGATGTTAACAATAATTATGACTTAGCCCATAGGTCCCCAACCTCTTTACATAGTTCCCCTTCGGCAAACCCTCCGAGTTCCGTGTCCTCTTCCCTCCCCGACCGCACATACACGATAAAATAAGGCAGGAAAAAAGAATATTTACAACCTATGTACGAAAAGTTTCGAGACTGATAAAATAACTATGACAATATTGTACCCACAAATTATTTGTCCTGGGAACCTTGAAAATAGTTCCCTCCTGTTTTGACGCACATCTTCCAACGCCTCTGCAGGTTCTGGTAACTTGTAGAGAAAGCCTTTTGTGGGATGCTGCGTAGCTCATTTATCGCGGCCTCCTGGATATATGCAACGGCTCTATTCTGCCTTCCTTCAGTGCCCTTTACAATCGTGGAAAGAGGAACGTATCACACGGGGATATGTCGTGGGAGTATGTGGGATGTGGAAGCATAGTAACATTATGTTTTGAGAGAAATCTGTTGGTACTTAGCGCTGTGTGTAGGCAGGCATACGGATACAGCGGAGTCCACGGTCAAAATGTCCACACTACATGTCGGGACGACGACGTCGTAGTTCCTCGCGCACACGCCTGAGTATGGAAATGTACACTTTTTGGTTGCGTGTTTGCCCCTATGGGACATATTCATGACGGACTATACCTCTGGCATCGAAAAATATGACAATCACCAACTTTGTTCTCGATGGCTACCGCCTCACACTTTTCGACGCAAGAGACCCGGTGACCACCTTTCAGCTTTCACTCAAACACTCGCACATAAGATAAAGCTTCAGCATCGGGTAAATGCTTCAATGTCTCTGTAGCTGCTCTCCTCA
Source organism: Lepisma saccharinum (assembly GCA_022664845.1). Taxonomy (NCBI): domain Eukaryota; kingdom Metazoa; phylum Arthropoda; class Insecta; order Zygentoma; family Lepismatidae; genus Lepisma; species Lepisma saccharinum. The sequence goes on along the minus strand of JAGDQP010020493.1, from coordinate 7,778 downwards.
GCTTCACACACAATTTGATGTGACCGCGTTGTTCCGATTGAGGGTACATTCTTCTTAAAGTACAACTCGCAACTGACGCGAATAACGGGGTTCCTGTAGCACCTTTCCACCTAGTGGAAATGGAGCAACTTATCATCACTAACGGACATGAGTCGCAAGAATTGAAGTTACTTGTACGTGGCACTCGAACTTGCGCATCATTTACCTACGTCAAGATATTGCATCAGTCTAGAAACTTTTCGGACCTAGGCTGTACATGTTCAGGATACTTCAGGTACATACAGGTATACAAAACTTTCACAGAAAAAAATGGTTAGCTTTCGCCAAAGGCATGTTTACAGCAGAAAACTGGAAAAAGTGATAAAGAGGAGTGACTAAGCTGCATGTATATATCAAAGCCATCGAAGTTTAAACAGTATCTTATGAATTAATTACATGAATGCCAACGTGATTTTTAAGTTCCTGTTGTTTTTTAAAGTTATGTTGGAGGCATGATGTGTTCTCTGGGCAATAAAACAGAGTAAACTGAATGGATAGTTGACATATACCCAGAAAACGTAACGGGGTATCGAGGTTCAAGTCCCCTAACGCTGGCTGTTCTCTGACATTCTCCAGTCCTACAATTCTAATGCCGGTATGGTACCTTTAGTAGGGACTTGGCCGCTACCTTCAGCAACCCTATCTCATGAAGAGTGCTTGCCAAGGTACTTCATCACTATGAACTAAATTTGAAAGTTCAAAGCATTTTAACATTCCGTTCCCTGATTCTCTATTAGAAATATTTTAAACTTACTTGAAAGAATATTTCAGTTTACTAACAGCAATGTAATACAAAAATCACAGCTACGATAGATACTTCTAATAAGAATAAGCAGATGTGGTAAACTGAGAGATGATACAGTAATTCTGAGAAATATATTAGCTTGAAACAGTATTTTACGTTTGCGCGCTTAACAACAATCTAATTTGTCGTGCAGCTATAACTCAGTTGGTAATGCGTTTGTTTCGCATTCGGGAGGTCCCGGGTTTCATACCAGCGACAGACCATCCTGACTGACGTTTCCTAGGATTTCTCAGTCACACCAGGCAAATGCTGGTGTGACACCTTCAAACTAGGCCCTGGCGAATTCTTTCCCGTGTCATTTCCCCTACCCTATCTTGGCATGAGTTATGGATGTCTAAATATTGAATATAAATTCAGATTAAACCTACTTTGTTGGTTTTAATGATACTCATCAATCGCGCATCGCGTCGACTGTTATTAATGTTTCTAGAGTTATTGCGTTCTTTATTGAAACTACTCAAGTACACCTGTTTAAAATTATAGTGATACGAGAGATACGGAAGTGCGGGGGAGAGGGAGACGTGTTTTGTTTTTCATTATTTTTTTTAGTTTTGTGGTTTCTTTCGTAAGCCTGCGTCCCCTTGGAAGTTTTCCACGCCCCCAAAAGAACGTTGCTCAGGTTGGGAACCCATCCTTTAGATCGGCCAGAAAACCGACATAAGGAGCCGAAAGTCGACTCAACGCGCTCCACTAATTAATGACAGGTTCTCAAAATAATAAAAGCAATGCGACAGCAGGTTTTACCTCGACCTTACTAAATAGAAAAAGCATCATTTCACAGCATAAATAAAAGAAAAGCATCAGGGGATGTTAGAAAAGTAACAAGTCGTCGTTACGCTTGCTTGGTTTCAAACCTAGCAAGCAAAGAAAGCATCTTCCCCGCAACCAAACTTGAAATTCCGCCCGCATCTGCTACATATGCTTCATTAGAACTCTTTAACGCATATTTGTTTATCTTCATCTTCAAAACTGCTCTTCACATACACGAAACTGGTGTATTGTAAGGCGGCGGGCAGTAGATAGATCATTGAAAGAAATACACACACACACAAATACACCTGTAACAACAAAAGACGTACAGTCAGGAAATGTGAATCACAGTACATAAAAATAAAGAAGAGAAATATACATTTGAATTAAAAAAATATATATATGAATCGTCCCATAAAGTGGGATGCCTTTGATGAATTGGGGAAGACGCTACAGTCAGTGTTGCAAGACATTAATTTTAATGTAGGTTATTCAGTCACTGACTTGGCTTTATTTTGTATATGACAAATGCATAGAACTGACATCTCTTCTGTCTAGAATTAACGCGTATATTTGTAATTTGTTACCGTAGCGTTCAATATATATATATATTTAAACTTTGAAACTAGGGTGGCAAACTGTTTTGCTTTCTACACTAACAGTGAGTCCGAAAGTATCATTGCCGGGACACCAAAATGCAGGTTTTCTTCAAAAATGCAGTTACCTTTTTTAACAGTAAACGGCAAAATAAAAAGAAGGTATACGTTAGTTATCTATAATGTGAGTAAAGACAAAAGAACACCTTGGAATAATTCCACAGCAAGTGTATAAATGGTTTCCACTCGACCATATCTAGGTTTCACAAAATTTTACATACAACTACATAAGCTTACAGACATTAAGTTCTTCAACAAACTTTCAGACATTAAGTTCTTAAACTTGAAGTGTAAGAGCTCCTACGTAATTTGGATTGCCATTGAAAGCAATTTTGATAAAATATGTACTATAGTTTTGTACGCCAAAGTTCGAGCTTTCTATTCGATCGGAAGTGGCACTTCATCTTAATACCCGAGTCCCACATCGCCGAAAGTTCGAGTTAGTAGCACTTTTTGGCACTTCAAATGTTGTACACTAATTTAATGACTGAGTATTACTTCATCCAAAAATGATAAAATATGCATGATAGTTATGTACTAGTTTTGTATACCTAAGCTCGAGTTTTCTACACGCCCGAAAGTGGCAATTTTTGGCGCTTCAGAAGTGGTACTCCAACTTAGTACCTGAGTAGCACATCGTGGCAAACTGAACATAAAAGCTATGTACTAATTTTAATCTGTTTGTGTACAAACGTTTGAGATTTCTACTAGATCGGAATTAGCAGCTTACGGCACTATAAATGTGCTACTCAAACTAACATAGCCGAAAAACGATAAAACGTTCATAAAAGTTTTATACACTAAAGTTCGAGTTTTCTACTCGAGGATATGTGGACATTTTCAGCACTTCAAACCAGATAGCCCAAATAAATGCTTGAATACAAGATTGGCGGAAAATGATAATGTCTAGTCAGCATAAAAGTTTTGAACACCAAAGTTCTAGTTTTCTATTTCTGTGCGAGAAAAAAAGTGTTTCACGAAAGTAGTTGAATATTGGTACGATGATGGCACTAAGAAGAGCAGTTCCGCTTAAATACAATCGATAACTCATGACCAGCTAACTGTCATCTCCGATCTTTGTTGATGTGATCCTACATGCCTGGTATGCTTAGAAACTCTGCAACGAAAGAGAGATCTTCGTAAATATAAATGACGTTTGGTTTCTATCTGATCGTTTCAGAACACCGTGTTGTTGTCCAAAATCTTAATTCATTTGTTGTTTGAGATGTAGAAATATATATTGCTTTTGATGCTTGTACGACAATTACCATGTTGGTTCCTGTGTATAAATAACTCTGTGACAGCATTGATTGTGCATATTCTAGTATTCTTTTCTTGTTTCTTCATTTGCTGGTAACTTCCATTAAAACATGCCATATCTTTCAGCATATACAATTGTTCGTGGCATAAACCATATGCATATGAATATCTACATATACATGTGTGACATGATTTTACAAATTAGCCAAATTTTGTGAAACTTTTTTTACGCATAAAATTGTTAACATTTCAACATGATCGTCTTTATAATAACAAAATGTTTTAGAGTTATTTTTCCCTAATTTTCATTCTTTTTACTACAACGCATGAAATACTAATGCTGGTAAAAAAAATCAATAAAAATATACAACCCAACAAGACTTGAACCATCAATCTCTCGCTCATCAGCCGGCCACACTACCGTCTTATTTATCCGAGGTGAAGAATATTTTCTCTTACGCCAACTTTGGCCCATGTTTACTCCAGTCCCAACTGGCCGAAAAGTGCGTCCTAGTATTTCTGTATATTAATACATGAAGGGTACACTACTATAACACGAAGTCTGGACATGGTCAATTTGACAGAACACGCCAAGAAATGAATACGTACAAAGTTATATCTACTGACAAGAGAAATGTTCCCGGTAGAGATCTGAAATCAACTCGAAACTTACATAGTGCATTAATGATGTGTTCAAGTGAACATTTCTGTAGTACTACGTTTCGAAATTTAGCGGAGCACGAGTTACAGGACTTCAAAGTACGTAAAATTTTGTTCTGAACGCCTGCAGGATAGGCAACACTTCACACATAAGCGTGGAAGGTATGTATTTGCCATTAGCTTTCATACGAAAGGTGGTGAAGTTGACGTTAAATGAGGCACTGATTTCTGCTAAGTCCGAATATTATACAAATACAGGCTGGCACAACGGAAACTTCCCATCCGTTGATTTCGTGTCCGTTTCCTAATTCATACGAAGACCTTGCAAGGAATTACGTGTAGAACACTCAAATAATGTTAACTGAAATGTCGTAGGCGAGATGATATTTTACACTATTTAACGTTACAATGCTCACACGGAACGGAAAGGGAAGCACGCGGGTTCAAACCCCGCTGCCGACCATCGTGATTGAAGTTTTCAAGAGTATGTATCTATTAATTCACCAGATTAATGTGGGGCTGGTACGTGGTACTTTAACTAAAGACCTGGCTGCTAACTTCCCAGACCTATTGGCGGATGAGTGATCATAGACTGACTAACACCAAAAGTTGCAGATGCAGCCCGTAAAAGTGGATTCAAATCAATTCAATTTAGTATGTGATCTAATTGCAAGATTCTCAAAGCAGGTCAAAAACACAGTAAATGGTTTTGTCTGTTAACCAACTTTTATATTAAGCAAATTGAATATTTTTTCATTAGATCACAAAGTATGAATCAACGCGTTTCAATTTATTACAGTGATGTATCCAGGAGTTATTTTCTACTGATGATGGCAGTTGGAGTGTTCATAACGACTAACAGTATAAAATAGTGGCTCACCTACCAAGTTTCAGTTTATATTATTTGAGAGTTCCGCAAGCAATTTCTCCCCAACACTGATTGCACGAGTGTCATTATTTTAGAAAAATCATATTTTTTGTACATGACTTCCTACATGTCTGAGGATATCAGAACAACTTTTGAAAAAAGAAATGTTATGCGCTTATTTCTTCCAGGGCGACTATGTTTCCAACAAAACAGATGGAGTTTTTGCTCCTGTAGCCACGGAAGGAAACCATAATATTTAAAAAATCAGAAGAGCTAAAGAGATGAATTAAAAAACCGTTGTGTAGCTCCTGAAGAGTGCTTCAAGATTTGGAAACGCCTTTTTAAAAAATGAATTCCTTTCTGAAAATTAGGCTGAAAAATTAGTAACGAAATATAAAATTTGATTTTGAAACTTTTTATTTTGTGTGTGTGTGTGTGTGTGTGTGTGTGTGAAGGAGTTGAACATAAAGCTGCAATTTCTTGTAACCAACAGGGCGTCTGCATGAAAAAACAACATGGCGCTGCATCACACCTTTTCTCTTCTACGGGGGTTCAAACGTGGCCTTCGCGAAAAGTGACGGATTTCGCGCTTAAATAATAAATACCGTACCTTAGATAAGTTCTCATGAAAAAAATACGAAATTTGGTGTCAAGAAAGCTTTGTATGTGGCCAACTCACAGTAAACATTGCGACTTTTATTTCGAAGATCAGTACAAGCGGATTTTCTCCATCATACCATGCAAATGCGAATGTGGTATCTTTACAAACGCCACTTTTTTTTCCTTAAAGGGGTTGAATACAAGGCAGCATTTTTCTGTAATGTTAGACTCACCTAGTGCATACAAAATATCATGGCGCTGAATCACAGCTTTTTTCTCGAGGGGGGGAGTGTAAGCTGATTTTGTGTCTAAACTTATATGTATTACTACGCTACTTGAAACGCGCAATTTTAACCCTTATGATCTAAATTCGAAATAAAGACTCGATATTTATGTTCTTCCCTTTTCAGAAGTGCTTATATATAAACTACACAAACCAGGCTCTTATTAGGGACACTTCACCAAAAAAAAGCAAAAGTCCTTTTTAGAGACAAAGCGTATTTAGCTCTTGGGTCTGTATAGGGACACTCTTCAAAGTCAAGTTAGGATACTTTTGAGACGTACCTCTATATCCACGCCCTACTCCTTATCCTCCCTTGCGAAATCCTAAATCTACCTGCAATATGCCTAGTAATAAAAGAAGAAGTCAGAGCAAGGACAACGCCAGAAATTCATCAAAGCAGAAGAAAAAGAGTGACAAGAAAAAAGAAAAGTCACTACAAAAAATAACTGAAGAAGAAGAAGCCCAACTGGAAGCTGCCATTGGATCGGGAGAAGATTAAGTTAGAGACAATTCGTTGGAAGTCGTAGAAGAGGATGCAAATACTCAAACCAAGAATGTCGCTAGTCCTCATTCTCCTAACAATAATTCTCTCCTCTCATCGAACTCACCTTCCCAGTCTCCTAACAATCTAAATAGCTCCCAATTCCCTACCAACCTCAATAATAGTCAGTCAACCAAGCCTAAAAATTAACACATTCCTACCAACCCTTATCAACCCACTTATTTGAAAAACGTATCTGATCCATACAGAGACGTAAATGACAAGCAAGATGACATTCCAGAGGAAAGTGCTCTGCAAAGAAATGAAGATATTGTCTGCACAAAATACAAAATCATTCTCAGGAACATCAAACCAGAATTAAAAATTCCTTTGACTTTTCATAAAATTATAAATGACAAAATGCCAAATATGAAAATAGTAGTATACCAAACAGAGAATGTTAATAGCTACAAAATACACTTCATAGACCATGAAAGCAAAAGGAAGTTTATAAAAACTTTTAAAGAATCAGATTTTGGACCATTTGTGATGACAAGAAACAGAATTTCACTATTCCTAAAACCAAAACATTTTTTCCTTGCGTCATAAGGGGAATCTCCACAAACACAAAGGTGGAAGACATAAAAGCATACCTAATAAACCAGCAGCTCCCAATTACAAATGCCATCAGAATCAAAAACAACAAAGGCTCACTACCGTTAATTAGATCTTTTTACAGATCCTTCACTTGTAAGCACGTTTTAACGTTGAAGATTCAACTAATAACGCCCGTCCACATCCATGCTCAATCTGTCTTCAATACCATCGTTGTGAAAAATGCAATAATCTTCCTTCCTGCTACAAATGTGGGAAGAACTATCTAAGTCGAACTTGCAACATTCCACCCAACAAAACATATTGTGGAACTTGTAAAAAGCAGAGACACCGTGCTGCGGCCTCCAATTGTCCATTAAGACCGTTCCAAGGCAAGAATATCACCACTGGAAAGATATACAAATCAGAAGCAAACCTAATAAGAAACAAATCAGCCATGAACCTAACTCAGCAAGCTCATAATACGTCATTGTCAATTCAAAGTAACTTCATCAAGAAGAATACTAACACAATTCTGAATTGGGCATCTACCGTGCCATTTCTAACATTACCTCAAAACTCTATGGATAAGATTGAAACAGTCCTTAACACACAACTGAAGATTTTTTTCACCGGTACCTTAAACACAGTCAAATCTATAGACGGGCACATAATTATGCATTGGCAATGAGCCTTTCATGAGAAAGAAAAATTTAAATTCAAACAATGAAACTTCTCAATTGGTAGGAGACTAAACGATCTTCACAAGAAGGATACATCAA
>JAGDQP010020492.1:13331-33203 GCA_022664845.1 Lepisma saccharinum | reverse complement strand
TAGCGTTTATGTCTCCCAAAATCATTACATTTCCCCTATAAAACCCCTCCAAAATTCGTTCAAGTTTATGTACAAAGATATCAGCTGGCACAGAGAATTGGCTGTATATATTTACAAGTGTTATTTTGTCACCTCCCAGGCCCATGCTCAGCGCCTGGATCCACCTGCAAGTGTTTTTAGAATCTACTAGTACATCTATTTTCTTGTTAAAGATAATCACAGCCACCATTGGATTTGGATCATCTGGTATTAGTATTCTGTCATCTGTTCTCATTCCCGTCATTTTGCCCTTATTGGTATAAGGTTCTTGGACACACGATACATCCACTTGCTCCTTGTCACAGTATAGCCTAAGTTCGTGTGTGGCTAGCTTGGATCTGTCTAGATTGACCTGAACAAATTTGAACATGTTATGGATTTCTCAAGTGGACATAGCATGCTGGAAATTTGAGTGTCTTTTCGAAAATAACTCGTCCATATGCCATCACAAATTGACGGTATACATTGTTAAGTTGAAAGCACTCATCTCTTCTTTGAAAGACTCCAATCTCCAATTTCCATAGTTCTTGCGGATCTGAGGTAATTCCGTTTGTTCGCAGATGAATCCTGTCCACCTCGTCAATCACCGGGAAAGTAATACTTTTCCCATTGCTATGGATATTTCTAACAATGGTTCTTAGTGCTGCTGCGAGCATTTGGGGTTCCTCTAGTCTTGAAAGTATGTAGACCTTATTTAGATTATCATAAAGTATGTTAGGGTTATTCCCATCCTCCGGTTCGTCTTCTTCAGCTGATCCTTCATCAGTTCCTTCGCAGTTGTTCTCTTTTGTGGTTTCTAGTTCTATCTTGTTTTCTTTCGGAGTTTCCTTGTTTTTCTTTCTTTTGTGAAATCTAGATATCCAGGATTTCCATCCTCTCCTCTTTTTCTTCAGATGATTTTTATCGTGGCAATTTGCAATGTCTCTATTCTCAAGCTCTTGGTCTTGTTTTTCTTTCGCCATGAGGTTTCTCTCCTCCTCCTTCTCCGACTCGGAGTTCGACTATTCACTCTCACTTTCATCTCTGATTGTGTTCCATATTCTTTTTATGTCTTCAAATAGTTTCCTCTCTTGCACCACCATCTCGAAGCCTACGTTCTTAATATTTTTCTCCCATTTTTTAAGTATAAGTAATACCTCCTGGGGGTCTTTTCTCCATAGGCCCATACCTACTGCCGGGATCGTGATTTTTACTCTTATTTCTTCCTTTATCCCTGCCATTAAGTTCATGGTTGTTTCAAGATCTTCTAGGAATGTCTCTCTTGATGACTTAATATTCATAAATTTGCTGTTATATCTATTTTTTGACAAATAGATATTGAGTTTTTTATCGTTTTCTTGTGTAATGTTATAGTGTTCCAATTTTTCGATTTCATATTCGTCATGTGTGAGACCCACAAGCTGTGCAAAACCTCTCGGGAAAGTTGTCAAGTCCGGGTTTATATAGTGCATTACTATTTGTTCTTCATGCTGCATATCGACGTATCCATTCTTGATTATGAGGAAGTTGTCTATTTTGGTTGATGTTCCTTCGTTTATCCATTTTTAAGTATCTCCAACTACTTGGTTTTATTGAATTGTATGAGTCTGTTCCTACTCCTTCTTATTCTGCATGGGGGGGTTCTTTCTTTTTGTGAATTTTTGTTCCTGATCATGGGTAGAATTTGCATTATTGTCCATAATCGAACCTATCTATTACTCTTTGTAAAGCCAGTTTATATTGAGGGCATTCCTGTTGGTTTTTGGCCCCACACAGCTTCTTCCTCATCCTACATGATATGCAGACTTTTTGTTCGTTGTCTTTACAGTCGGTTTTCTTGTGGTTTTTTTTTCAACAATTTCCACAACATGTGTCATTCCTGCAGTGTGCAGCGAGATGGCCGTAATCGTGGCAATTTAGGCAAGTAGTCACTACCAGGAAGTCCTTCACATTTATGGCCTCGTACTCTAGGGTTTCGCAATATATGTTCTCTTACCTGTCTGGGTGTCTCGAAGACCAGGTGGTATCTAACTGGTTCTTCGGGCCAGTCTTAAATCGTGGCTTAATAAGTTGTTTCTGCTCATCTGTCAATTCGTATAAGTTTCTTTCTATCAGTTCTTCTATCACATCCTTTTCTTTTAACTCTGATGGGATATTTTAGGCTATCATTAATGGGTTCCGCTTAGTGCTTCTACTTGTTAGGTCAAATTGTTCTTTCATTCCCTTGTGCTGTCTTATTTTCTCCTCAACTGCTGGTGTCGCCATTTATAGAATTAGTGCTGACTTTGCTTGTGTAATTTGGAAATTTATGCGATCCTGCCTATTTATTGCTCCGGTTAGTCTCATTCTTGCGTCTTTTATGCTTTCGCCTTCTTTCGGTTTGATGATGATTGTTAGTCTGTGTTCCTTTTGTTTGTTTCTGTTAGTTTTGTTTTTTCTGGTACTTTCGCCGCATCTTTTTTTTAGTATTTCGGCAAAGCTAACTGTTGGCGTTTGTGTAGCACTTTGATCTTTTTGTGCTTTTAGACTTCCGTTTTCTTTGTACAAGTTTTTAATCTCCTCCTCCATTTCAGCCATTTTGTTTTCCAGTTTCTGCTTATTCTCTTCTCGTTGTCTGTTTCGGAATTCCAGTTCGTTGACAACCAGACTTCCTTTGACTGCTTCATCTCTCAGTCTGCCATTCGTAGTTTCTTCTTTCTGGAGTTCCGCTTTCCTTTCTTCTAGCTTCGTTGTCATTTGCGCAAGTTTTATTTCACATTGTCTTAGTCTGTCATTTTCTCTTTCCAATTTGGCCTGGTTTCTTTCCAATTCCATTACTCTTCCCTCCATAAATGCTATCTTTATTTTAACTTCTTCCATGTCAGTTTCCTCTTTTTTTCTTATTGTTTCATCTTCTTCGATCTCTGGTTCTCGTTTTCTTTTTTTTTTCATCCTGAGCCATCGGTGTTCCTGCCCTTGAGGTATTTCCTTCCTCTTCGTACCGGTCAGTGGGCCCTTCTCTTATACTTCTGAGCGATCTGGGTGTTGCATCTCTCTCCTTATACTTCTGGATCTTTTCCCAGTCGGCGTATACTTCATCTATAAAGGTTTGTTTAAGGTGATCTGGGTTTCTTTTCTTTGTTTGATCTGGGTTTTCCCGGATTTCTTTCTTTTTTCTTGATCTTCTCTTGGAATTTAATCTGGAACGTGTTTTTCGCTTGGTCTCGAGGGTCCCCTTTTTATGAGAGCCATTCGTCCTCTAGTCTTTCAAGGCAGGAAAGCGTAAAATCCACTAGGTCGCACTTTTTCGCCATGTTCGATTACGCACCGAATAATCAAGTCGGTCACCGTACAGTAATCACCGTCAATAATCGCCGTACAGTCAAGCTGTCTTTACACTTACAGGAAATAAATCACCGCACCCCCGGAACCACAGGCCAGGGAACGCAGCACCCGGTCGGGCACGAACTCAGGGAGAGGGACCAACGTGGGAAATAAGAAAGGGGGGAGTGAAAACGGGGGGAGTAAAAGGGGGAGAGGTAAAGGGGGTAAAAGGAGGATGGTCACCCCTAAAAAATTTGAGGGGTCAGTAGCCCCCTGGCCGAGGCCAGCGCCCTCCCAGAACGCTACACACCCATCACCAATCGTCCAGAGGATACAGATCAACCAGCCCAGCATGTTCACTATTGGCACAAACACGTAACAATTTTCAGTGTACTGAGGGACCAGGACTTAGAAAGAAAGATCCTTGCCTAGCGACAGATTGTCTGTTGAAGGTCACCGGATATTGTCGGTCAGTTACTTCAATGATGTACATGTTTCCTGATAGCGTCGTTTTTAAGCCCATAAAGTTGTCATACAAATCTTTTGGACCCAATTACTCCTCAAGAAAAATCTTGCGAAATCTATATCCTCAGGAGTTATGCCTTTTAGGTTTATAATCAAGTTTTTGTACTCACTTTTTATCTCGTCCTTGATTCTCCCATCAAAAGGGCACACGAAAACGGAGCACTTTCACACACGTCTTACCCGTATCAGAACACTAACTCAAGTCTTAAAATTACGGCTGCCGCGAGATTTGAACATGGGTTGCTCAGTTAGAAGACGAGCGTCGTACCAACTTAGCTAAATCGTCAGACAAATTCCTCTGTTCCCCGTTGTGTACATTAAGAAGTTTGTTGAAATGACTTTTAAACACATCGACAATTTTAGTCGGATCAGCCTGAAGATCTCCACGTTCATATCTAATCATTCCTAGCCTCGGCTGGTAACCATATTTTCTTTTTTAACGAGTTTACCCCTTTGTATAGATCTCGTACGTTATTTGTCTTGCCGTTTTCCTCTATCTCCTTGAATCTTCTACCGTTAGATATTCTCGCTTTTTGTTTCTGAACCCGCGTGTGGCGTTTCGTTTCAAGTTACTGTAGTGGTTGGTATTATCTTCGCTTTTATTACTTAGCCATCGATGCCTTGCTTGTATTCGTTCCTCATGAAGTTTGAGGCATTCTTCATGAAACCAAGGTTTGTTTTATGTTGTTTCTTCTCACCTACGCGTTCTATCGCTGCGCTCTTAATTGTTTCACTAATTGCCTCCCACATCTTACTTTTACATCAATTTCATTATTATTATCATCATTATTATTACTCGAGTCGGCTAAGATTTCGAATCTATTTGAGAGTTCGAGTTTATAACTAATGGGCAAATATAATATTTTGACTGTATGGGTCATTTTTGACCTGATCTTCCTGATCTTGGTGTTCAGAGGGATAAACGACAGAAAGTACGTTTTCATTTTTTCTTTCATTCTTTCTTTTCTTTTTCATTACATGGTCTTTATCGATGTTATGCACGAAACTCCAGAAACAACACAATCAATGCACGAATTAACTCCTTTAGCCAGTCGAGGGGGTATTATTATATGTGATGTAATTTATAAAAGTACTATAGCACACTAGTTTCAGGGAGGAATCTATCAATGAAATAGATTTTCCAAAGGGAGATAAGCTTAGTAGAAGGGAAAAACGAATGACCATGTACTGTAGAAATAGGAGAACCGACTTCACCTTATCATTTGGGTCCCCCCATTAGGTGGGCGCACTTCAACTTTGAGGGGCCAGGACCCCTAAAGCCCCTGTGATCGGCGCCCATGCCTCCGCTGGGAATCGAACCTGGATTTTTTATTTCGTAAGCCAACGTCCTACTAACGTGCCATCCGCTGGTCTCGCCGTCATACTGTCATCACATAACATCTAGCCAACACGTGGTTTTACGGGGATTTACATTAAGAGAATCGTACTTTTAGAACTTCAAATAGTCGATTGAAAAAAACTCGCCGCCAAGATTCAATCACGGAATCTCTGGACACTCTGACCACCAGACCAAGCTACGAGCTGACGGCCAAACTCTTATCAGGGTTACTTATATTTCAAGGAGCTACTTCCCTGACCTACTTCCTGCCAAATCCGATACGGTCTTCAGAAACTGAACTTTCAATACCAGCGTCTAAACACAGAAAGGCCTAGTTTCGAGAGCTTCAAGAAAACGAGTTAATTAACTATTCAATAAAAAACAACGTACCTGACTTACCTAACCTCCACGTTACCTTGATCTCTAATTTTATTAAATTTCTTAATGCGTATATAAATAAAAGAGAAAAGTTATTTTTCTTAAAGAACAGAACAGGATTCGATCCTGGCATATCTGCATTAGCTTTCCGACATGCTACCAAAACTTCAAATTGGCAACTGGAAGCACCAGCTAGGAAGTAATATTTACTTTTTAAGGAGTAATCCACCTGCGCGAGAATGGACCCGCCTTGTTAGGACATTGAAGGTTCAGCCCCTATTCTTAATTAACAACATTCTCTGATTCCCTTTCACTCCCCGTTCCTACTAATCTATAGGGCAACATTAAAGAAAACGGATGGAAACTATACCACTACGTGGAAGGAATCAGCAAGACTATTAATGGAAGAACTTATACCAAAGGATAAGGAAGAAGAAGAAACGGAAGAACGGCAAAAGAATGAGAGCGAGAATATAGGAAATATTAGATCAAACAGTAACAGAAGAAAATGATAATAAGGAGGAAATCACAGTGAAAAATTCTGAAATTGATCAGGCAATTAAATCTCTAAAAATAAAGAAGCTTCGGGCCCAGATGGGATCAAGTCAGAAATTCTCAAGAAGACTAAGGACTTATGGATACCGTACCTGGCAAGGCTCCTCACCGAATGCTTGAGTCAGGGAAGATTCCCGGCAAAATGGAAGGAACCCAACCTAATAATCTTTTTAAAAAGCAGAGAGAAGCCAAGGTCTGGTTCAAGATCCTATAGACCTATCTGCCTTCTGATCGTCATTGCTAAGGTCTTTGAGAAGATAATTTTAAACCGTTTACAAGCAGCTTGGAATGAAATTGAGGAAGATCAGACGCAATTTGGATTTAGGAAAGGAAGGTCAACCGAGGATGCTCTGAAAAGTTCTGCGATGGCGTGAAGGGGGCGGATGGCAAATATGTTCTGGCAATTTTCATTGACAGCAGGAGAGCCTTCGACAACCTGTGGTGGCCGGCCCTATTTGTAAACCTAAAAAAAATCGAAATACCAAATTACATAATAAGGGAACTCGGGGACTACTGTACGAACAATACAGCCATCCTGCGTGCCTCAGGAGAAAAGATGACCCGGAGACCGAATAAGGGATGTCCGCAGGGACAGTGGCTCAGTCTTTTGGGACATTTGCATCAAACCCTGCATAAAGAAGATCAACGAAATGGAGGAACCAATGTCAATCATCGCCTATGCCGACGACATTCCTGTATTAGTGGAGGCAGATTCCAGACGCGAAATGGAACTTAAAGCAACGAAAATATTAGCGACAATTCATGAATGGTGCGATACTAACAAACTGACGGTCTCTACTGAAAAAGCTCAGTACATGATATTTAAAAATAAATTAGTAAGAAACCCTATAATAAAATTTAATAATCAAAACTTAAAAAGAGCTAAAACATTTAACATCCTAGATGAAAACTAAACTTTATTGAGCATATAGAAGCTATGAAAAATAAAATAATCAAATTTGGCAATAAAATAACTTTAATAGCTACAACAAGATTCGGGCTGCCTATGAAACATATCAAATTGTACAATAACCAAACTATCAATTCAATTGACTCATACGGATCTACTGTGCGGATTATAAACTGTGAAGTATGAATGAATGAAAGAGAAGAAAAAATCTAAAATTGTTATAAATCAAATCAGAGAAACGAACAAATGATAAATAATAATTAAGAAGTAAATGACAATAATGAAAAATCTAATAATAAAGTCACAAACAGATATAAATAAATAAATAACTGGATTGTATAGCTCAAGTCACTTGTATATGTAAAGTAGTGTATGCATTGCTAGTAGAAGAAATAAATAGGAACTTTCCCCCCAACTCGCGGAAATAGGGTCCAGGTTTATCCATCGGGAACTGGGCTACAGAAATATCCCTCCTCAGTCCTCCTATACTCTTCTCTTTTTTATCTTTTTCTTATACCAGTTTAAATCTATTCAATTTCAGGTTCTACGGACTCCATGCCTCGACTCCGAGAAGGAGTAGAGACAGGGAGACCACTTGGGAATGGCCTACCCCAACTTTGTGGAAAATCCCTTTTAGATTCGCTGTGCCCCTCAGGCGCTCGGAACAAAGCTGTGCTAAGAGAGCAAAGAGGTAGGAGTGGCAGGAAGGTCCTTAAATAAAAAAATAATCTATGGGGTAATTACAGATGTAATATTTACAGGGGGTAAAAGGGAATCAGTGAATGTTGGTAATTAAAAGTTCACTTTGTGTAGACCGTATTGGAATGGCTGGCAGGACTACTTCCGACTAGAGACACGAAGATAGCATTGCCACGGAAGTGAAAAAGTAGCTCCTTAACCGTAAAGAACACTGACAAGCGATCCATTTGAAGTTGCCGATTTGACGTATTGGTACGGCGTTGGGTTACTAAACAAAAAACCCTGGTTCGATTCCCGGCGTGGGGGCAAGATTTCTTATATTTGTCTTTCAAAATATATGTTTATATGTTCATATTTATTATTAATAATTGTTCTTGCATTTTTCATAAATTATCCTAAATTAGTGATCATGTGAACGTGGAGAGTAGGTACTGAAATTTAGAATGTATATAAATAAACCGCTCAGAGTAGAGAGTTGAATGGCTGATTTAACAACTCCTTTGTTATGGTCTGTGCAGATAAGTGGTCAGCTTCTCAGACTCTCATTCTCGAGGTCTTTGATTTGATTCCCAGCATGGATTTGAATATAATTTCTTCAAGGAATTACTCGTAAGCACTGTAAATGATGTTCGCGATTCCTCCTGAAAATGGCTGATTTAACATCTCCTTTGTTATGATCTCTGCAGATAAGTGGTCAGCTTCTCAGACTCTCATTCTCGAGGTCTTTGATTTGATTCCCGGCCTGGATTTCAAAATATTTTCTTCAAGGAATTAAGCACTGTAAACAATGTTCGCGATTCCTAATGTAAGAAATTTATCCCATAAAGAGAGGAACACACAAGACAGAGAGAAGAGGCAAGGGAGAAAGACGCAGACTCTGAATCCTTAAGCGTTAAAATTCCATTTATTACCTTGTTTTCCGCCAATTTTCTTTCCCTCTTTCATTATTTTCTTCTCTTCTTTTTCGCTCTTTACCTGTCTCTTCCATTCTCTCTCTCTCTCTCCCTCTGTGTGTGTGTGTTTGAACAAGACAAATTTTGTTGCATTTCAGTATGATGTCCATATTATTATTTTCCTTCGAATTAATTCCTATCTCTTAGAACATAATGTGAATGTAATTTTTTACTATCTCGTGGTTCTCTTTCAGCGACTATCATCAGCGATTCATTCTTTCTTCTTTCAAATGAAGGAATATCCTGGCATGTCATCAGTTGGAGCATATTTGTACTGTCATTTTGGTTGTCTAACTATTAGCCATACAGTGAAACCATTCCCCTGGAGGAAAAGCTAAACAGCCTCCATTTATTATTGTAAGTGACTGTACAAATGTTTGAAATCGGCTCGAACTTCTACCGAGGACGTGAAATTCGGACTGCACGTTTCATGTCCTAATTCGGAAGTTTACATTTACTGCCATCGATCACGTGGAAAAGAGTGCGAAAAATCATAAATCGTCATATAACAGTATGTTAGCTGCTGAACTGAACTAGGCACCAATAAAGTTCGTGTTACATGGTTTTGACGGTAAAACTGCAGAAGCGACGTGTGGCCACTATGTTTATGCCACGTCTGTTAACAGCCGAACAAAAGGAGGACCATGTCAGGATCTATGGAATTGTTACCCCAAGCGAAAGTTGGCTCTTATTTCCTAAGGCTTGTGATCACTGGTGATGTGGAACCGAAGGGCCAATCATCACGGTGGATTGGACAATCCTCATCGCCGTTCAGAAAACCACGAATGAGTAAATCCAATTCTAAAATTATATTAATCGTCCGTCGTCTTTGACTGGCAGGGGATCTTTCATTCGGAGTTTGTGTAACGCGGTTCCACAATCAATGTAGCATTCTACGTTAAAGTAATGCAACGATCACGAAGAAATCTGACAGAAGTCCTGGAAGGTGTATCAAGATAATGCACATTCCCATTCGTCACTCGTTTGTTGGAAATGGATTTGGACTAAAGCACCTGACACCTGTCGTCCCTAAACCGACTAATTTGGTTTGTCACCAGCGATTTCTCCCACTTCCCTAAGGTTAAAACATCCCCCAAGGGTGGCATATTCCACAACATAGAGGAAATGATGGAGAAATCGCTATAGGTCCTCCAGGATGGAGAAATCGCTATAGGTCCTCCAGGCTATTCCATAACTGGAGTTCCAGAAGGCATTTCAGATCAGGAAGAAACGCCGAGAGCGGAAGTGTTCGATTTGTTATAAATTACTAAAGTTAGTGGTTGCTGGTAAATTTAAACCTATTACCTGTTTGGGTAGAAATACAAAGGTTTTATCCCTGGTTAGGTAGATATTCGGAATCAACTGCCGGTGGTAAAGTCCTCACGCACCAGGAAAAATCCCCGGCCCCCCCCCCCCCCCCCCGGCAAATCGAACACTGAAGAGCGGTGTTTGCACAGTGGAAAGGCGGGATGAAGGAGACAGATTTGACTAAGTTGTGAATATTAAAAATGTATCCTATATTTAAAAGTATGGTTTCTTTCTTAATACAACGATAAGATATTCGGTGAGGATGACATTTCAAAAATGTTGCAATAAAAGTAGTCATGCTTCTTTACAGTTTGTTTTATGAAAAACTACTATTAGGGCTTCTACATTCCGCGGATGAAATTTTGAAGACTCCTAAATGTAGTCTAAGAGCTGGAATTCGTGATCAAAACTGGTGTATCTACAATTCGTTCTGTGAGAAAGTAGACTAAATTAGAGTCAAAGGTCAACAAATCATGCTAGATCAAGAGAATGATAAGAGTAGGCATTAAGAACAGAGACAAGGAAAGCAAAATGTAAATATGAAATATTTTTTATTATGATGAAGATACTACAAATTATTTGACTGGGCTCACTTGGTTACTGATAGCATTTAAGTGGAAGGAAATACATAATGACGTAATTTATAATAAAGTATTACATTGTTTTCTTGCTTTATAAACAAACAGAAATGGCTGTATTTCATTTCCAAAATATTGTTCTTTTACTAATTTTTGCTGCGTAAAGATACATGAGTTAAGTGAAAAAGCTACACGTACAGGGTGCCCCAGAATAAGTGTGAACTATTGCAGGAGGTGATTCTGTGGGTCATATACCAGGTGTGTAAATATGAAACCGGAATTGGTGCATAGACAGCGTTAGCTGTCACTGTGGTTACCGTAAAACTGCGTCATTGGCGCCACTTGTTTGTTTTGACTGCTGATAACGATTTTCAACTCACAACCAGACAAGTTTCATGTCATAGTGTTGAATAACGTTGAACATGGCGCAATTTGTACCTACAAACTACGATGTGCGGACAACATTGATTTTTGTTACAATTTGAAGAAAACTGCTGCAGAATCGCATCGCATGCTTGTCGAAGCTTACGGTGATTATGCTCTTGGTAAGTCACAATGCTATGCATGGTTTACAAAATTTAAAAGTGGCGATTTTGACGTGAGAAACGAAGAACGTGGAAGATCACCGAAAAAGTTTGCAGACAGCGAATTGCAAGCTTTGTTGGATGAGGATGACGCTCAAACGCAACAACAACTCGCGGATCAATTAAATGTAACACGAGAAGCAGTTTCCATATGTTTAAAAGCCATGGGCAAGATTCAGAAGGTGGGAAAATGGATTAAACATGCATTGACTGAACGACAGCAGGAAAACCGAGAAACCACTTGCGAAATTCTGCTTGCCACGTACAAAAGGAAATAATTTCTCCATCGAATTGTGACTTGTGGAGAAAAGTGGATCTATTTCGAGAATCCTAAGCGTAAAAGATCATGGGTAACTCCACGTGAACCGGGGACATCGACAGCAAGACCAAATGTGGACGGAAGACAATGAATGCTTTGTGTTTGGTGGGATCAGAAGGGAGTGATCTATTATGAACTGCTGAAACCAGACGGAACCGTTAATACCCAACGTTACCGACAACAAATGATCGATTTGCATCAAGTTTGCGTTAAAAACGACCATAATATAACCAAAGACAACATAAAGTAAATGTGCTTCACGATAATGCACCCTCCCACACAGCAAAACCGGTCAAGGAAACGATTGCGACGTTTGACTGAGAAATCCTTCCGCATGCGGATTACTCATCAGACTTGGCGCCTTCCGATTTTCACTTATTTACATCCATGGGACACGCACTTGCTGACCAGTGCTTCACATCTTACCAAAATGTACGAAAATGGCTTGATGACTGGTTTGTAGCACCAGAGGCACAGTTTTCTTCGTCTGGCATTCACACATTGCCGGAACGATGGCAGAAATGTATCGCTAGCGATGGCCATACTTCGAATAAAATAGTTGTTAGCATTGTCATCCAATCACTGTATCTTCTCTGTACATAAGTTCCGGTTTCATATTTACACACCTGGTAGACGAAATATGCTCACGTGAAACATACGTCAAAAATAGATAGTTTATCCCCTAGATGGTTCTGAAGATATAATGAAAAATCGCATTTTTTTTTGCATCCGAATGAGTACAGGGTGGGTATATCATTGTAGAAGGTAGTAATAAAATTGCCCTCAGTGGCTAATGCATCCCACTTAATAGTGATGATCCATATCACTATATAGGACAGGTTCAAACGCCAACACGAATGGCCAGAGGAAAATGTGCATGTCACGGTGGTGGCCCAGCACGAGCATGTTTTCTCCTGAATGTGTGGGCGCGTTTAATCGGTGAACAAATGATCGGACCGTATGAACATCCAATTCCTCGCAAACGATCTCCCTATGTTGATAGAGAATAAACCATTTGGGATGAGGAGGACCATGTGGTACATGCACAATGAGGCATACCCGCCAATTTCTCCCGAGAGGCATGTACAGTCCTTGATGTGAAACGCCCTCGCAAGTAGATTGAACGCTCTGGCCCAATTGCCTGGCCATCCACCTCTCCCTCTCAATCACTATCCCTGGGGACGTGTCAAATTGATCGTGTACGAGGTGCCAGTCCTTGACTTGCCTATTATGCGTTACACGAACGCACTCAAGCGGTGTTCACGTACATTGAAAAGATTCCCGACTTGAGCGACTCCAGGCCAACGGCAGAGACTTCGAACATTTGTCGTAGTACCGCGCGTGCAGTGATACTACAGTGTATGCAATTACATTGTACCAACACTGTCTATGTGTTATATTTGTACACAGCACGTAGTCCTTCCATCCATATTCATCGTCATACATCTAGGTGGCGAACTATCAACTTTTTTCTTATGCTTCACGTGAACATATTTCATCTATATGATCCAAAAAATCATCTCATCCCACTTATTCTGGAAAACTTGAGTGGTGTACTTCTTAGCGGAGAGACGTGTGTTGGTGTCGCTCCTGTTTGAACGGCTGTTTATGTGGTAGAAACGGACTGAACATGGAAAGTAAGTAAGTGAACTTTTTCCATATAAGTGTGACATAAGCTGGCGCAGGCACCAAGTTCCCCCGATTTTTTGGAGGGGAGTTATTGAGTGGCGAAGTTGTACACGTGAATCTTATAGAACCACAAGAAAAGCCACGTTCAAGGCAACACCTACGTAGTATAATGTAAAAAATCATTACTCAGCATTTGAAAAAAGAAACCGGATGAACGAAATAAAAGAAATTAAAAAAACTAAACGGAATATAACTTAGCGGTAGGCAACCAACTACGCAGTTCAGTTTGGTTGGTTGCATAACGATCGGGCAAACTTGGTAACCCAAGCGACATAAAGTGAACAGAACAGTATCTTAAACAAATTTTATCGTGTTCAAGGAGGCATCGGGCGCTACGGCCTCCTGGGTCTCGTGTTCTCTGAACTGCGTCTCCGGGAATGTTGTTGCTGACACTCATAATAGTAAGTATTAGGAAAGGACCCAGTGCGTGTACGGTTACGAATCTGTGAACTCGGATATGACAGATAGATTAAAAAGAAGGCTGTCGACGGGAGCCATAATGGAATACATGAACATAAATAAATCCGGAATGAAGAAGCTCGAAAACGAGTGGAGAAACTTTCGAAATTCGGACGGGAAGGAAATATCAGCAACTAATCCATATAAGCTGAAGTGGTCAGAAAAGATTAAAAAAAATAAATGCAAATAAATCAAGATCATCCAAAGAGGACAAAGAACTGGAGGACAAAATAGTAGCAGAAGTAAATGCCGAATGGGAAGAGGCAAATAAGGCATCAGAAACTTCGATGGAGTTAAGAAGGGTAAGGAAATTGAGTCTGTCCCGTGGGGGGGGGGCGATGGACGTCCAAGAGATTGGAACACCAACTATGACAGAAGAAACCGAAACAAGCAAGAAGAGAGTAAGAACACCGGAGGAAGAAGAAGCGAACAAAAGACACAAGGATCAGGAACAAACAACAGAGTTAAGGATACGCGTTGCTTACCTGGAAGGAAAGATAGAAGAACTTGAGAGAAACAACAACAAACTTAGCAAAGAAAATGACAGATTAAGAGGAGAGGAACTTAAATTGGTGAGGTGGAAAACTAAAGTGGAGGAGAGAGAGAATGAGATCTTAATTCTGTAAAGGAAATTGAAGGAAGAGAAACAACAGGTTATCGACGGAGCCATTAGGATCAAGGAATTAGAAATTATTAGTCAACAAAATGAACATAGAAGATTGGATGTAGAAGAAAAATAACTCAATTGGAGGAAGAAATCAAAAAATTGCACAGAGAGAATGGAAGCCTCAAGAATGAAACAACAAAAACAATACAAGCGGTCGTACCAACGTTTGCGGAAATGCTGAAGAAGAGAGAAGAACTGCCGGAGAAAACAAAAATAATAGAAGCCAACAAAAGACAACCAAAACCTACCATACTAATAAAACCGAAGGATGGTGAATCGATAAATGACATAAGAATGAGGCTAACGAGGACTATTGGAAGAAATGATAAAATTAATTTCCAAATGGTGCAAACAAGAACTGCCCTAGTATTGCAGATGGCGACCACACAAGATGAGAAGCTGATCAACCACCCGGGAATTGGCAGAAGCTTCGAATCAATAAATAGAGTGGAAAAGAAGAATCCGCTGATGATCGTCTACGGAATCCCAGTGGAACTACAAGAGAAAGAGGTATTAGAAGAACTAATAGAGAGGAACTTACCAGAAATAACGGAAGAACAGAAGCAATTGATAACAACAAGATTCAAGACGGGACCGATGGACAGGGACAGATACCACTTGGTAATCGAGGTCCCTCGATCTGTGAGGGAAATCCTACTCCGCAGACCAAAAAATACATTGGATATAAAGCTACAAATGTCAACGACTACTTAGTAGTCACGGTTTGTATGAAATGTAAAGATTACGGAAATATCGCGTGGAACTGCAGAGATGATGAAAGATGCGGCCATTGTGGCGAAAAGGGCCATAAAAAACTAGAATGTTCGGACAAAAACAAAAGTAAAGTATGTATACCATGTCATAAAAAAGGGAAGAAGTGCGGGGTAAAAACACAACAGGAGTGTCCTCAATATAAGATGCAACTCCAACGCACAATAGAAAAGTTCGATTATGGACCCTAACAAAACACCAGCGGAAGGAGAGGAGAAAAACACAAAAGAAGAAACCCCCCGTGCAGACAGAAAAGGAGTACAGAAAGATTGGCAAAATTTAACAACAATAAGAAAATAAATATTTTTAACAATTGGATTATAAATAGTAACGCTATTGATACGGACAAATACTTAAAAGAAAAATTAGGACATATTCACCTAGATGATAGAAACCAATTAGTTTTGCACTTTGTAAACCCGGAACTAGCAACTTTCCCGAGAGGGTTCGCCCAGGTGGTTGCTCTGTCACATGACGGCTTTGACCTGGATGAGTACGAGAGGGAGGAGATCGAAGTTAGAGACAAGCAGTTTTTGGAAATCTTTTTTAGTGAAAACAGATACGGTTGCAGAGTACTGCATATTAAGTCTTCGAAGCAAAACTTTCTCGCCGACCTGGATCTTCTTATGGATCTGCTGTCAACAATGCAAGGATCAAAAAGAAAGAAAATAACAATCCCAGTCATAGGAATGGGCCTTTGGAAAGCTACCCCAAAGGAAGTCTTAAAGATAATGAAGAGGTGGGAAAACAAAATCCAAAACATCGGATTCGAGATGGTAATAAATGACCAATTACTCTTTGAGACAATAAAAGGTAATTTGGAAGACATCAGAAATCTAGAAGAACAAAATCAAATAAACAAGGAAAATATAGCGGAAAACAGAAACGAGGGTGGAACAGAGGGAAAACAGGAACAGATGGCGGATTCGAATGACGACTCCGTAGAAAGCGGGGAGGACAAGCAGACTATACCCGAACAGCAAAGGACGTACAGGAAGAAGAAGAGCTGGAAATCATGGATCCCGAGGTTTTACAAAAGAATAGGTAAAGTAAAGGAGTATAGGAGCGATGCTGCAGTCGTAGAAATACAGAAAAAGGAAACAATAGACGGAACAGACACTACTCAGAACATGCCTGAACTGGGGGAAAGAGAGCTGACGGACCAAGAAACGAAGATGATTGCATCTCACCCCAGAAGTCTGTACACCACCCTACAACTGGACTATATAATCTGTCGAGATTTGAGGAGACCAACACTCTGACGGCTGCACTGAGAGTCATTATAAGGAACATACACCCACAAGGGAAAAGCATCACCTTCCCGATAATTGAAGAGGTAGACAGAATCAATCTAAAATCAGATGGAATTACTTCGGACCCAGGAGACCTGCTCAAGATGGTAGACAAGGTTTTTGAAAGAAGAAACGAGACTTTCCGACTGAACAGCGTCTTTAGACAGTTTGTCATGGCATATGGTCGGATAGCCATCAATCCAGCAGAAAAGTTTCCTGCATTCTACGTCTACACTAGACAATCATAAATCATGATTAATATCATCCAGCTCAACGCGGATAGATCTAAACTAGCATGCGCTGAGCCGAGACACCTATGTGAAGAGGAGAACGTGGACGTAGCATGCCTACAGGAACCGTACACCAGAAAGGGAAGACTGCAGGGATTTCCGGTAGATGTCGTGGTGGTGCTGCCGAGGGAGGAGAATCCTATGGTTGCAACGCTGATATTCAATAAGAATATAGAAACCCTAGAGCATGCCCAATACTCGGACAGGTGGGTCCAGTGTCTAGAGATAACTACTAAAAAGAGAAAGCTGTTAGTGGTCAATATTTACTGTCAGTTCTCTCTTCCGACCGAGATGTTTGTAATGAGACTGGAGAATATTCTGAATGCTTTTAATAATAGGGATATACTGATTTTGGGGATCTGAATGCAAAGTCCCCGCTGTGGCACTGCCCCGGATCTGACGGTAATGGAGAAATGTTCGAAGAGATGATCCAACAGTTTAACCTAAACATCCACAATAGAGAAGGACAACCGCCGACATTTAGGGGCAGGGCTGGGGCGGAGTCAAATATCGATGTAACCTTGTCCGGGGGAAACGTGTATAATGACTTAACGGATTGGAGAGTCGTGGAAGATGCAACAACGAGTGCCCATAACGCCATCGGATTTAACAGAAAATTTAAAACAACAAGATCATGAAGAGGATGAAGAAGACAAAACGGCCGTTAAATATAATGTAAACAAAATAAACTGGAAAAAATTTAATAACAAACTACACTTACCACAGATTGACATAAACTGTAATATTGATAACTTGACGGAGAAACTAGAGCTGGTCACAAAGAAAGCCATCGAAGAAGCCATCCCAAATAAAAAAGGTGGAACTAAAAAGAAGAAAACGTATTGGACAGCGGCATTAGATAAACTAAAAAGAAAAACAAAAGCAGCTAGAAGAAGTTACAGAGCGGCTGGAGACCACGAGTTGAGGCAAAGCAGGCTAAACAAGTATAGGGAAATCAAACAACAATTCGAGAAAGAGCTACGCGAACACAAAAAAAGAACCTGGAACAAATTCGTAGAGGATAATCTTAGTCTAGACCCATGGGGAACACCATACAAGATTGTGATGAGTAAAATAAAGACGAAGGACACCCTAAACACCTTGAAAAACGATAATGGGCAGTTTACCATCAGCTGGAAGGATACGACAGAGTTACTCTTCGCAAAATTGTTCCCCGATGATTTAGAAAATGACGACAATGAGCAGAATACACTCACGAGGGAAGCCTCCAAGACCTACAATCCCGAGTAAGAGGAAGAAAATAATGAAGAGCTCAACGTTACAAACTGGGACGTAGAACAAGCCATAAAAAGTCTTAAAAATGGAAAGGCCCCAGGCCCAGATGATATAAAAAGCGAAATCTACAAAGAAAACAAAGATATCTGGACTCCATACCTCGTAAGACTTTTTCGCGAATGCTTAGAACAAGGAATCTTCCCCAACTCGTGGAAGAAGGCAAAGCTGGTTATACTCCTGAAAGGCGAGGATAAGGATAGAACAAACCCTAAGCCATATAGACCTATCTGCCTGCTAAACGTCGTAAATAAAATATTCGAAAAAGTAATCGCAATCTACTGAAGACGCCATCAACGAGCTCTATAACAAAATTCAGCAACTTAATAATGACGAGTGTAAATATACTATAGGAATATTCTTTGACATAGCGGGGGCGTTCGACAACCTGTGATGGCCAGCTCTAATGAGAGAGATAAAAAAAACTAAAAATTCACACAAAAATTTGGGAAGTGATTAAAGACTATTTTTGTAATAGAAGAATAGAAGTGAGTACGGCCGATGGAGTTGTGGGCAAAAGACTGACAAGAGGATGTCCTCAGGGGTCGGTTCTGGGGCCGATCTTCTGGGACCTAACCTTCCAGCCATGTCTCGAGATGCTTAATGAACTACAAGAGGTAGAACGGGTGGTAGGGTTTGCGGACGACCTGGCGGTGGTAATAAAAGGAAACAGCAGATTGGAGATAGAAAGGAAATCTAACGCCGTCCCAAGAGAAATAGCGTCATGGTGTAGTAATAATAAATTAACAGTCTCAGCAGAGAAAACAAAATTTGTACTATTTAAAGGAAAACTTAATCTTAACAGAGGACCTATAATCAAAATCAATAATAAAACAATTAAGAGAGTACAAACTTTTAAATATTTAGGAATAACACTTGACGAAAAGTTAAACTTCAGAAAACACACCGAATTGATATCAAGCAAAGCAA
The DNA here is from genome assembly GCA_022664845.1 of Lepisma saccharinum. Lineage (NCBI taxonomy): Eukaryota > Metazoa > Arthropoda > Insecta > Zygentoma > Lepismatidae > Lepisma > Lepisma saccharinum. The sequence continues at coordinate 14,343 of JAGDQP010020492.1, read as the reverse complement.
TTAAAATCGCACATAAACTAGTAAACATTGCGACAAAAGAACTAAGGATACCGATAAAAATTGTTAAGCTGTACCATGACGTCATCATAAGATCTTTAGTCGGATACGCCGCCAGTGTCTGGAGCCACCGGATGGACGATGTCAGACAAAGTCAAACAATAAACCGTGCTCAAAGGCAACTTCTAATAATACTCACAGGAGCATACAGAACAACGCCGGTGGAGGCACTCCAGGTGGCTGCAGCAACCGTGCCATTGCACCTACAAGTCAAAAAGCTAGGTGCTATGTATTGGATCAAAAAGAAAAATAACGAAAAAGTCACTAGGATACTACATGCTCCTGTGGACAACAAGCAGGATGTGCAGGAAATACTAACCAATGCATGGCAGCATCTATGGCAAGAATGTCCGAAAGCTAGAAGATTATATAGTATAAAACCGGACGTGGCTGGCAGGATGGAGCTCGACGTGGAGATTACGGGAGGTCTGTTACACTTCCTCACGGAACATGGCCCATTCAGGCAGAAACTGAAAGATATGAATATAGTGGAGGATAACCTGTGTCGCGCCTGTGGGTCGGTCGATACCCCTCAACACGTAATACTAAAATGCGAAGAAACAGAAAACCTGGTTGGCGAACAAAGAACTCTCCTGGAGGATATGGAAATCGCTGAAGTTCTGAGAACACCAGAACTGGCGATTGTTCTCCAGGAGATAACCCAAAAAGTAACAGAGTATCACAGAAGGAAATTTATATCCGGAGGCGACCGAGGCCGGGCGCGGCGAAGACCAGAGGCTGACCAATAGAAAACAGGTTAGGGAGGTGATACCGCATGGAGGGAAACGTGACGCGGACCTCGCGGGCGAGACGCATTTGCGCGGCCGGTTCGACGAGCGTGAATTTCGCTATTAGCAGGCGGGATGGAACAATCCGGGAACTAGAACAATCCGAAACTGAAATACATAACCTAAGCAAACTAAAGTAAACCAATAACACAACTCCAAAAAAAAAA
>JAGDQP010020491.1:20892-33212 GCA_022664845.1 Lepisma saccharinum | reverse complement strand
ATTGGCAACCTTTTTTTCTTTGCTCTAGATCATTTACATGTGTTTATTTTATTAATAGATTCAATTTTCCTAGGAGGTCCTTTAGGTAAAAGCCGCTCTAATAATCCAATATAAAAAACTTAAACAACACAACAATAAACAAATTACCTCACATTTTTTATTGTGACAAATCGTTATATTCGAATTTTATTTTTCACATTTTTGCATATTTCGTTCTGTTATATATTTCGAATTGATTTTATATTTTGCCATTTTCTTCCTAAACTTTGCCTGTCGACTACTTAAAATATGGCCCACGAGGCGGTGAGCTATTTAAGATTATCAGTACATTAGGGTATTGGAAAACAATACCGACAAAAGCACCTCATTTGATTCATTCATGACATGAAAATAAGAAAAAAAAGTTTAAACCATCAAGGGTGCAAAATGCTTAGTTTCGGTGGTATAGACTGCCGTAAATGTAGGAAAATGAACTCTAGAAGTTGATATTTTCAATCAATTAGTAGTAGAACTGAGACGGCATAGTACATTCAAAGACATCAAACTTACTCTGTCCAAAAATGGATATTCCGAAATTGTGCAAGAGATGCGCAATGGATTCCCAAACATTCTCTGGAGTAAATCTAGGTCGATATAAGCATGAAATGATCATTTCTTCCAGTAAATATGCCCCAATTACACTTTCCAACGTGGTATATCCTATTTGTTTTCAGCATATAAGTATATCCTTTCTGATCGGTGGCAAACTACGACCGTAGAAAATGTGTTAAAATACCTGATAGTGAATTTTCAAAATCATCATTACATCATAATTATAAGTAACAAAGGATACGGAAATGTTAATGTTTATCCCTGCAATAAATATTTGGTTCATTTGATTTTAAAATTGTACCGTAAACGACAACAATATGGCAAAATAACTGATAGTGCTCTGTACATAAATGTGTTAGTGAGATGAATAATTAATCATTTATTAAATCATCGTTGTATGTATGAAAAGATAAACGAAGCTAAATGTTTATCGCTGCAATAAATAGGCAATATTTTACGTAAACTATATAGAAATATGACAAAATACTGTGAATCAAAGTTAATTTTGAAAATCTTCATTTATTAGATCACAGTTGTGTGTATAAAAAGAAACGTTTATTCCTGCAGTATATATTTGGTTTATTTGATATTACATATTTTACCTTAATTACATATTATTCTACATATTTCATTATTTTTTGTTACATATTTATGTACACATTTCCCAGTATGATACTACATAAAAATCCAAGCTCTACATATAATAGAGAAATCCAGCTCTCGTGCCGTAAAGCCGCGTACTACGAATCACCAGTGGGTAGACAGAAATTTCAAGTCTTGCTGACCTTACAATTCAGCCCCTGCTGGATCTTAGAATTGAGACTCTGGCTAGTACCTTGCCTAATACGTACAAGGGTATGCTGTAACACTGCTGATATAGGGTACAAACAAGAGTGAATGGCGCTCTATAATTTAACTCGATATGCCGAATCCGGTAATACACTTTAAAGACATTACAATGTTTCTATAAAGTTACTATCTATGTTTGGTTTGGGAGTATGCTGTTGTATGATACTAGCAGCACTGGAGTCAAATCATGATCGGAATTGTTCACCTTCTACTCCTGTACATGGTTTCTGTCATAAGAAAAGAAAAAAAGATCAAATATACTTATTACATACTTAACTTTAATCTACAGAAACTAAATATACTACACTAAATATCTCTGAATTTGAATAAACTCAAGTTAAATATGTAGGAAAGAATCCCATGCAATGATTAGAGAAAATGTGCAAAAGCCAACAACTGTCAATCCGGAATAAATCGGTATAATATCCATAGTCACCGACTGAATTATTCAAAATATTAGACAACATTCGACCACATAATATTACGACTAATTTGAGAAACTAACGTTCAGAGCTAGCACCACAGTATTTTGTAACTATCCTCCCATGCACGAGTTGCTAGTATTGAGCGATTTAGGACAGGATGAATTTCACCAAATTGAAGCAAGCTGATTCTCTGGAGCTGATAATGGAACGTAAAGATGTGCCGGTTTGCCCAATGCTTGAAGGATGACGTCCTTCGGCACAAACATTAGGGAAGAAAATAAGGAAAGTAGTACCAAAGGCCTTATTCTAGGTACCGGTACCGTCCCGGCACTAGCCGGGAAACCGATGAAAACCTCAGTCAAGATCACTAACAGCAGCAGTTGTGCAAATTTCTCTTCATTAATTCTGAATCATTAAAAAAAAACTTCCTTTATCCTCTTTCAAGCAATTAAATTTTAAAATTCACCCTCTTTTAATGGTTTAAAAAACAGGATGAATCGAATAGACCGGGAGCTGAAAGGAGTGATTCTGAATACCCTAGTGTCCCCGGTGGGTGAGTGGTAACGCTCGCTGCCTTGTAATCAACGGATCCCGGGTTTAATTCCCGGTGGGGACACAATTGGTTCTGAGACCACGTTAAACTGTACGTCCCGTCGTTAGTACTTTACCAGTTCGTTTAAGACTTTAATAACAATTCAATCTGAATATCCCAGAGGAGCACGATCAGCACGCAATTCTCGGTTTCCCAAAAAGACTGCAACACTGTTTGGGCGTGAATAGTGCTCAACTGAAGGTTTGGTGATGCAATTCAACAAGCAAAAATAAAACTTTAAACATTGCTCTAAGTACACACAAAATTTTATGGTAATAAACTTAATAGTTTTTAAGTTATAGAGTTTTAGTTTCCTGCAGGACTTTATGGATAACGAAAAAATATCAAGAATACAACAAAAATACTTTTATTTTAAAATTTAAATTTAAAAATTTAGTAAACACACAAATTACTTTAAAAATTACCTTAAAACTTAGTAAACACACAAAAATCTTAAGACATTTTGTTATAAATTTTCGCAATTTTTGTTTACATATTTGTACAATAAAATACAGGTCAAAACTAGTTTATTTCAATTACAAGACATAGTTCGATAATCAGATTTACATTTACAATTGTTAATTAAAGTTTCCGGCAAAGGAGTCTTTGTCATTTGCTTCGGGTACAAATTATGTTCTCGTAATTCGCATCTAAATTTAAGGAAAGCATTAGGTTCAAAAAGTGGTCCTGAAAAACTTTCCATCAATAAGTTTCTTCTGAAACTCTCAAACAATGTAAGTAGATTACGTCAGAGGAAAATATAATTCTTTACAGATTTACATCAAATCTGATATTTGGGTATTCAATATGTGTCGAAGTTCGGGACATGCTTGGGACCCGGTGAGCCGGAAAGAAGAGCAGACTGTTTACTATTTCCTTATTATACACTGTTGCGTTTGAAAAGTGTTTCTTTCAGGGGGAACTGAGACAGGAGTTTTACCCCCAGAACAAGAAACATTCGATGTCGAAAGTTTTCTAACAATAGTAATAACATATAAGAATAGTCTCCTGTCCCCGAAAAGAACACAACCCTCAGGGATGTGCAAATAGCCGCCGACTGAGTTAGTCAAATGGCCTGAGGCGTTACCGGATCAGAAAGTCAGTCAGGTTATTTAGGTCAAGAGCGGGTCACTGGATCAGTCAGGTCACTCCGTCTCCAGGACTCGGTCATTAGGGGTCAAGTTTCGGACCAGATCACTGGGTCAATCGTGTCACCTATGTCCTGGTCACTTGTGACCCGGTTTCATCTCTGCCTACTAAAACGTACAATTATGTATTTTAAAACGTTCTGTTGGGTCATCAAACCCACCGCAAATATAGAGATCACTTTCTTTGTTCACTTGCGCAAATGAGCGAGCATTTTTGCAAATAAATTTAACAAGGCGTAATTTAGTTTCTACGCTCACAGAGAAATATTTGCAATTTACAGGAATCTTTGCAGATGAGCTTGATATGATTACCTTACTGGAAGTTTGTCCTTTAGATCGTAGTTTGGAATCCAGAAACGTAATAGAGGTATCGTCGTATCTGTCAAACACATCAACCCTTAAGGTTGGGACACAAATCTTATGATTAGAACCTTGTTACCGCCCATACATTTCATTTTATCTTTTTTATCATGATTAGAACCCGGAAGTTTGGCAAAATGCCTTTTCGTTTTCGTTGCGAATTATCAGCATATAAATAATAGGTAACTTTTCACTCATCGTCTGAGCGTTAAAAGAGGTTTTTCATGTCTCTTTCAAATTCTGGCTTGAAACTCAATACGCTGCGTTAAAGCAAAGTTAGGTTATAATGCATCAAATACGAAAAAGTTAAGAGTACAAGGGCCCTGAAGTGATTTCAATAGAGCAGCTCCTTGATAGGTTACATTACTTGGTCCGAATTTTAATTCGTGTGTACGAAGTTAAACATGGGTAATTAACAAAGGCTAAGTTGATTCCGTAAGGGATAAATGTATCCCTATTATTTAGGGTAAACTTTACTTTTGGGACCCCAAGTTCCGCCAGCTATTGAAACATATGTACGCTCTCTACAAGTCAGTCATTTCGAAATAATTTTAAAAGACACTTCTATAAAACCTAATGACAACCAGCAATCCATAAATTATTATGAAAAGCAACGTGTCATTATTATTTCGTTAACCACGCACTCCAGTTTGTCAACAGATGCCAAAGATAGCACATGCGGAGCCGTATAAATGGTGTCACTTCGTGCTATGAATGGCAGATATTTTTGCTACAAAATCACGGGCTAAGTGTCGAAAGAGCAAAAACAAATTTAAGAAAAGTAACGGGTCCCGATGCACATTGCCTTTAACACTCCAACGTACTTTCCGCTCTTTCACTCGCATTTCACACTTCAATGATTCGAAACTGTTTTATTTTGCGTTTCAACTCTTCCACACGCATTGGAAACATTACATTTCTCTAGTAGATTTTACACTTTTGGGGCCCCCAAAGAAAAATTTGCCTATTGTTTCTAATAAAACTCATCTGAAATGTATGGCGTGAACCACAAATCACCGTAAGTCATAGCAACTGGTTTCCACAAACGATTGCATTTATTAAAGGATAGTCATCGAACTATCATCACAGACAATATTCACATTACGACTAGGAATAGGAATTATTAACGTAAAAAAGTATAAAACACACACACACACACATTTAATATATCACCAAATCAACAGTTTTTTCTTTTTCAAATATAGCTTCTAGCCGCACAAACGGTGTATGCGTTACATCCAAGCGTGCACTGGATGTGCCGTCGATACACACCCTTCATTACGCCCTACGCCGCTCAATTCGGATAGCATCAACGGCGCATCAAACGGTACAACGGCACAATCAAGGGTGCAAAATGGTGGGTTTGGATAGACCTTTAGACACAGAAGGCTATTGAAAACTTGAAGAAACAACTTGGGGCAATGTGCAACCAACAAAGACCATCGTGATGTAATGTAGAATGATATGCTTAATACGTAGGTTATTAGAAGAAATTAGGGTAAGAATTTATATATGACGATGTCCTCTGAAATTTATATATTTTTTAAAATTAGAATGCCTTTTTAAGTGCCTATTTCAGCTCTTTTGCCTGCCTATTTCAAGTAAAATTAATGCCTAAACTTTCGGGCTTTACTCATGATATTTTGAACAACGCTTCTGCAAAATCAGTAAGCGTACTGACGTTTTTCGGTTTAGTCTCAGTTACAAGTGACATGCCATCAAAAAGGTATATTTTTGGAGTATCAAGGAACATAATGTCGTGTAGGGTATTATTTACACATCCATGATTATTTTCATCTCAAGTGATAATACTGATTTAGCAGATGTTCTGTAAATGTCATCTTTGTCAAAAAACATTTTGAATAAACCAGTAGTTCGTGGGACGCTAACATTTTGAATCCTCTATAACACTGGATAACTGTTATATCTTCTGTATCTTGCAACTGTTTGTTGGCACTTGTAGTTTTAGTTTCTGTATCAAAAGAAACATTTTGAAAATAAGTATTTTTTAATGGAGTCAAAAATACTTTTTGTTTCAACAGAAAGGGCTCTTTTTTGTAATCTTGAATCAATGTTTCTCCATACTGTTTAATATTGAGCAAACATTGCGTAGTGGATTTTTCAGCAAAAACACCACTGTAAATGATTTACCTTAAATGGGTTGCAGTCAATGAAAAACACTATCAAATTTTCAATGTCCTTGTTATCTTTAGCAATCGTTGACTGACCCTATAGAAACACGGATCAATGTAACATGTGAGTGTGTGACATCACTTTGTATTCCAAAATAAAATAATAGACTAGAGTGAAGTGCATTTTCAATAGTATATTTGCTACCCGAATGTGGTCTTGACATTTTGCAAACAAACTTCTTTTGGGCGCGCGGTAATAGTAAAAGTTGTGAAGAATTGTTTAGTACCAAGAACGTCTTTCTACGTTGAATGGTTACTTAGATATAGCCGATTAACTGATGGAGTCTAGTACGCATACTCTAGTTTGAACCCGACCCCTTCTCCAAGTAAGGAACCACTTTTCCGACCAGCAACATGCATTTTCCTAGTCACTATAATCTCCCAAGAGAAGAATCAAATGAAAAACCGTGGTCCTTTTATTCTGCACACTACAATTCTCTGGGGGTAGGGGGGAGCCTGCACTACAATATCGACTGTTAGTTTTTTCTCTTGCGTACCTCCTATACATATAAGCAATTTCATTGTCGCTTGGTGTCTTCGCGTGCTCGCTTAATTTCCTTATCACGACTCGAGGCATGGAAAAGTGAATGAAAAGATCACTGTTTGTTTCCTTCATTGGCCTTGCCTTGCTCTTAAATATAGCAACCAGTACCACGGTATAAACTCCCCGAATCGGTCCCGCTGCCGACCTTTTGGTGTAGGCAAGCCTTAAAAGGCCTCAGTACCTACTCTGTGTGTGTTTCCATAATTTTAAAGATACCTGACAAATGACAAGCAATAATGATATTTTGGAAAGCAGCCTAAATAATAATTCTGAATGCGTATCAAATGAACTACCTGATATTTTGAAATTGTTTATTTTAACTGAGAAACTAGAATACCCGTCATTGATGACGTCATACGTGATTACGGGTATTCTAATTTCCCAGCTACAATAAACAATGTCAAAATCTCAGGTAGTTCATTGAATAAACATTCAGAAGAATTATTGGGGCCTCTTTCCAAAATTTCATTATTGCTTGCCATTTGTACAGTATCTTAAAAAATATGGAAACATACACATACAGCATAGGTACTGAGATCTCTTAATTCTCGAACTGTTGCGATTTCTTCCAGAGTTTTGAGTTTGTAGTAACTACTGAAATGTTATACTATTCCTAGAAGGGTTACATATCCCATCATTGCTTTTAATAACTCTGTGTTGTACACAGAACAGACAAACGTAACTCAACGAATGGTTTCAGAACCAGAGTATTTCCTATATAACAACCCCCAGATGCACATGATTGTACAGAACGAGCCAAATGACATGTGGAAGTCAGTATTCACAGGTTTCAAGAAGAGGAGGAATTAAAATAACTTTTCAAAAATAAGCAAGTCTCATTGAAGCAATGAATTATGAAGTAAAAAATTATTGAACAGTAGCTGTGAAAATAAAATTATTAAATGCCTTACAATCTTCTGTAAAGCGAAATATCTGCGTTACTGGTTTGCAAACTGACACCTAAAACTCTCACTTAAATATGAAACTACAAAGTACAACAAAAATGTCGGATGACTGATTGTACCTTATTTTTGTTTTGTGAAAAGTTTCATTCTCACAACAGCAACGGAGATAAACGAGTTCAGTACATATCTGAGAAATAGGAATGTGCGATTACGCCAGTACATTCACTTAATCAAGATACTGTCAGTTATTTTAATGAAGATTTTTTTTTACATTTTTTATTCGTGTTTTTCAATTAAGTGATTATGATTATTTAAAACTTACATAGTAAAAAATGCCTGTATTAATTCAACATATTTCGGTGTCCGAGTGTGACTACCACCTTTTTGTGTTAACACAACACACGGTGTCGATTAGACATCAAGTAAGTCTTTGTCGCAATCTTGATCGGTTGCTTTCATAGAAATGGAACATATTCTCAATGAATGGGAATTCTGATCATTAATTAACAAATGGCCCCGACCCCGTCCACGGGTTGCGGATAGTGGGAAGGTTCTCAGATATGAGGGCCAGCTGCGAAATAAGCAGGCAAATAAGCAATCGCGGACAATTCGGCTAAGGGAGACAACCCCGACAGAAAATCACTACTGCCTTGCAGTTAGTAGATGGACCTACAGAGAGGCATGGGGAAGAGGCCCCCAACAGAAAACTTCTGGTCCTCCAGGTTGGGGGTTGGACGTAGAGCTAACAACCCCACTCCGCGAAAACTACACAAGTTAGAAAACCAACAAATGAGCCTCGGACGGATGGATCTAATGATGTCGGACAGGGCGATCTAAATGGTAATGGTAATAGATCGAAGAAGAGAATGAAAGACATATGCCTAGCCACGTGGAATGTAAGGACCATGCTACAAACAGGAAAGATAAAAAAAATAGCAGAAGTATTAAAATATGGGACTGAGATTACAGTACTCCAAGAAATAAGATGGAAGGGATTTGGCGAGATCAAGAAGGAGTATACATTATTCTACAGCGGAACAGAGGACAACAGTGGGCAACAGGGAACTGGATTCATAGTAAAGTCAACACTAAAGAAGAACATACTAGGATTCGAGCCATTAGGACCAAGAATGTGTAAAATAAGACTAAAAGGCAGATTCAGAAATATATCCATATTATCAGTGTACGTTCCCACAGAAGACGAAGAAGAGGGGATAAATACCACATTCTATGATTCACTGGAAAAGGAATGCAATCCTAGGAGACCTCAATGCCAAACTAGGAAAAGAAGAATTCTTGAAGAAAGTAGCACGGAAATACTCCTTACGTGATAAAACAACCAGAATGGGAAATTTTTAGTTCAGTTTGCGGAAAGAAAACAATTAGTAGTTAAGAGCACATGCTTCCACCATAAAAAAACATACATAAAGGCACATCGAAGATGATACCTGGAACCACAGAGGTGAACCAAATTGATCATGTACTAATATCAAACACATACGCTTCGAATATAATAGATGTAAGGACAGCAAGGGGACAAAACTGTGATTCGGATCACTTTTTAGTCAAAACAGTACTCAGAGAAACACTTTCGAACATCGGAAAAAGCAAAGGAAATCCATGAATACAGTGGAATATAGAAAAACTACAACAACCGGAGAACATCAATCAGTACCAGTAGAAGCTTGCGACAAAACTACAAGAAGAAAAACAAAAGTTAAAAGATTAAGAACGTGGATAACAAAGGAAAAATAATATCAAGAACAATAAAAGAGAGTGCTAAAGAAACAGTGGGAACAAAGAAGAAGGGGAAAAACGAAGAATGGTTTGACCAGGAGTGTAGGGAAGCTATATAGAGAGAAAACATCGATAGAAAATTTATGATACAGAGAGGAACGAGACAGAGTTCGGAAAAAATATAAAGATAGCAGAAGAATAGCAAATAAGATAGTGAGAAACAAAAAAAAAAGAGAACACATTAAAAGAAAGTTCACAGAGATGGACGAGTTATACACGCAAAACGAAGGAAGAAAGTTCTATCACGCCACGAAATCTATGACGAAAGCATTTCAACCACGGATAAATATTTGTAAGGACAATGACGGAAAAATAATAAGTGATGAGACTGTAGTAATGGAAAGATGGGTAGAACATTTTGAAGAATTATTAAGTTTACACAAAGAAGATACCGATGGTAAGACACAAGAAAAAAAGTAAAAATGAATGCTTAGATGAAGAACAGGAAGTGGAGTCACCCTCATTGAAGGAAATAAAAGAGACAGTCAAAAGAACGGAAAGGCACAAGGAAAAAATAAGATAGTAGCGGAGCTGATTAAAATGTGGTGGCAAGTACATCCACGAAGAACTGTATGGAATAACTGAAATATGGAGAGCTGAAGCAATACCTGACGAATGGAAAAATAGATTCATTTGCCCTATCTTTAAAACAAAGGCGATAAGCTGGAGTGTAAGAACTACAGAGGGATAGCGCTGCTTAGTGTAGCATACAAAATATCCACAAAGATTCTAACACAAAGGCTAAATAAATACACCGAAAACATCAATGTGGTTTCAGACAGGGAAGAAGCACAACCGATCAGATCTTCGTTATGAAACAAGTGACTGAAAAATGTTTTGAGTACAAGGTAGCTGTTCATAGATTTTGTGTGTAGAAAGAACAGAAGACAATTATTAATGACCTTGCAGAAAAGGAAATACCTAGCCAATTAATTAGGCTAACAGCAATAACAATGGAAGGATCGAAAGCTAAAATCCACATTGATGGTAAGATTAGCAGACCATTCGAAATCGCAGTAGGAATAACACAAGGGGATGCATTGTCTACATTAATGTTTAATTTGGCTTTACATAGGGTGATTGAAAAATTAAATATAAGAATACAAAATTCAAACAAGACTGGGCATACGTTGACGATATCGTACTTGTAGCGAGAACTGTTACTATTTTAGAAGAAATGTTTGGAATATTAGAAAAGAAAGGCAGAGAAATAGGACTTCAAATAAACAACAATAAAACAAAGTATATGAAACAAGCAACCGTGAAAGATAACAGGAGAACACACAATCTAACCATCGGACAGTATAATTTCGAAGAAGCAGAATCGTTCACATACTTAGGAGCAGAGATAAATAAATTCAACACAGAAACAGAAGAAATACACAAGAGCATTATGGCAGGAAACACAGCATACCATGCAAACCTCAAGTTACTGAAATCATCCTTACTACCGGCACGGCTAAAGATTAAGCTTTATAACACAGTAATAAGACTGGTAATAACATACGGCACAGAAACCTGGGCTATCAGTACAGAAGATGAAAATGCACTCCGCGTGTTTGAAAGGAAAGTCGTTAGACAGATATATGGCCCTACTAAAGACAAGGACGAATGGAGAATCCGAACGAATCAGGAAATAGAAGAACTGTTAAATAAGAATGGTATAGTGAGGTACGTAAAAGCAAGAAGGATTGCGTGGCTCGGACATGTAGAGAGAATGGACAAAGGAAGAATGCCATGGAAAATAATGAAGGAAGAAATATACGGCGTCAGACGAAGAGGACGGCCCAAATTGAGATGGCTAGAGGATGTATTAGATGATCTGAAAGCGATGAAAGTCACAAACTAGAAGAAGAAAACCCAGGATAGGAAGGAATAGAGGTTAATTGTAAAGGAGGCTAAAGTTCACCCACAGCTGTAACGTCAAGAAAGTAAGTAAGTACGAAAGTAATTGACAAATGGAAAAGTGATTAAACAATGACGTACGCGTGCGAGTAATTTTCTGTGTGTTTCGGGTTCAGTAACATAATTTTGATCGCTATACTGTTTGAATCTAGCGTGTTTTTTTTGTCTGGCGATTAGACTAGTCTGTAAGACGATGAACTTCTAAGTCAGCAACCCATGTTCAAATCTCGCTGCAGTCGTAACTTTTATTTATCTGCTGCTAGTACCGAAATCAACACCGTGTGTTATGCTGAATTAACCCAAGCATTTTTTACTGTGTACAAGTGTTACTGTTCAAAACAAAAGTGAAATCTTATAGATAACAAACAGAGACACGTAAATAAATGTTCAAAGGCATATAATTTCAGTGCTTTGGTTTAAGTCCTTTTATATTTATGTAGGTATATTTGGTATGCGGTTTTCCGGCCATGTTTCTAAACGTGTGAATTTTCAAACATCTAAACATATACTCGTATGTATGTACATTGAAATATGTAGTCATTTTTTTAAAACTACGAACATTTGAGCAGAGTCGAGTTCATAATTTTCATATTTTTCATTCTGGTCCTTGAAATACCGAGTCAGAGTACAAAACCAAAATGGTGTGTAGATTTGTCTGCCTTTCCTTGACAGATTAAATTTAGAAGAAGACGGTACCTTTAAAGACGGTTAAGAAACGGTCCGTCACTATAATCCCTCTCAATAACACGCACAAAAAAAAACCCTAAGAATTTTGATCCAGACTCGATATCCGTATCCATTGGAATCTGAGTATATGGTTACTATTGGACTCGGATCTGGTCATTACTAATGCAATTGCTAGGACATTTGTTTTAGCAAAAGCTCTCATATGCCCTTTCGAAACCTACTTGCTCGTGCAAACATGATGAAGAAATTGACCATTAATTGAATTACTTCCATTACCAATTGAGAGAGAGAGAGAGAGAGAGAGACAGAGAGAGAGAGAGAGAGA
>JAGDQP010020491.1:0-13934 GCA_022664845.1 Lepisma saccharinum | reverse complement strand
GGCGCCATCTGACTATCACCTCTTCGCATCAATGGGGCACGCGCTCGCAGAGCAGTACTTCAGTAATTTCGAAGACGTTGGAAAATGGCTCGAGGAATGGTTTGCCGCAAAAGACAAGCAGTTTTTCCGGCATGGTATGCATCAATCACCTGAAAGATGGGCGAAATGTGTAGAAGCCGATGGCCAATATTTTGAATAAAACAAAATTCATTTCCCTTGAAAATTACGTGTTTTCTTTACCACAAAACCCGGCAAAAACTTATGCATACACCTGGTATTTAATTTCCTAGCATACGTAATCTCTGGTGGTTGGGATCACTGGTTGGATCCCAGCTCGTGCCATGTAAGATTTGTGATGCACAAACACCGTGTGCGTCGGTTTTCTCGGGTTCTCCCGTTTCCTCCCACTTTCTTCATCCCAACATTTCACTTATCATGACTTAACTAGGATCTTCTTAACTTATAAAAAAAAAGAAAACTACACACCCTTTGCTATATTTTAATTTATTAAGAAAAATACTAACAATAAGTTTTATTTTCTGCATGTTGCGGGCCAATTTCAAATGTTTAGAGGCATCTTTCCTACACTAGAAACATTTTTGAAATTATAATTCCCTTAATAGCAAACTCTTCACCTAAACACTGCATCACTACAACTACTAAATTCCATAAACTTCCATGGTTACGGTACCAGAAAACGAAGTATAAAAATAATAAGGTGTTTTTTTCTCAGAAACTAAAAACAAAGCCGCGTTGGTAAATATAGAACTCAAATATCCGCTCCATTCGGATGTATTCCTTTATCCGCCACGAAGTGAGACAACCTTCCATTTCAACACCGATCAGAGACAAGGCGCGCTCGGTAATGAGTCTCTACGATCATTCACAAAATTTTGACTGGTGGAAGAAGTACGAGGCAGTAAATTATGAGTAAAATAGTATTCTGCGTGACAGTACAGTTTGTAAATATCATTATTTGTAAAACTATTTACGAAATATACACAATACTACATGTACTATCGTGGCCAATATAATCTGTACATGACATTATTATACATTATTTTTCTCTAAGCCAAAAGTGAGAATGCAAAACTGACTGAAACAGTGTTGAAATTAAACCGGCCGAAATCATATGCTGAGGTTACGGACGGTACACATAAAACCATTCCACTACAAGGGCGTTTACGAAATTTACTCAATTTACAAACTTTCCAGTCGGTACAGAGGAACATTGAAGAGAGAGTGACTTGCAAGGAGAAAGTATTAGAACCGCCTTTAAATGCTTCATATGGGCTACAAGAGCATAGTGATGAAATGTCAAGTACTGCTGTACTCAGCTCTTCGAATCATACAGGTGGAAAGAACTAATCTGATTGGCAGTCAGTTGAATATAAAAGAAACAACCAGGGTGACGATAAGGGATTTCCTTCTGCAAATAAAAAAATTAATAACAAAAAACACTTAGAAGAAAGTAAAATTGTTTCTGATAAACTTAAGCTTCTGAAGAATAAACGAGGTACAAAGGCTCTATTTATAACTAGGTTAAATGAGCAAGTTACCTGTTATGAAATCGTTGAATATATATCTGATAACGGTAAGCCAAATACAAAGATTATTTTTCCTGATATGTGCTCGCGGCAAAGGAAGATTACGATATTGTTAATAATCCAAACTTTTGGCCTGAAGGTGTATTTTATATTGTTTTTATAGTAAATTACAGGATGATAAAATTATAGGTCAGTATAATGAAGGTGAAGGTAATAATGAGAATTGAATTGAAAAAGATACAAGATAACTGTTTGTAATATGGCTTTTACAAGGAAAGAGGTCACAATTTACTACCAGAACGCCACTGGTCTCAATTCAAAAAATAATCAACTTGTGGATGAAATCAATTGTAGTAATTATGACATATTGGCGTTCACTGAAACTACGTTCTTTAAAGAGCGTAAATATTTCACACAGCTTAATACATCTTATACTATCTTTAGGAAGGATAGAAATTTGATCTCAAGTAATTAAAGTAAGGGTGGAGGATGTCTACCATTGGTTGAAAAAGAATTAGATTTTAAACCTATCTCAATATCTTTCCCTAATTTAGAAATAATACTAGATTATATAAATGTATCAAGATCTTCTGATATTGTACTGGTTTTACATTACTTCTCGCCAGACACTAAGCCACAGTATTTGAAGAGTATTGTGTTTGGTTTGTTAACTATTTAATTACTGCGAATACCTATATTATTTTTATGGGTGACACCAAAAACAAAGCAGCAAACTGAGAAACAGAAGAAGTCATCTCTAAGCAATTTTATATCAAACGGAAATCTGAAATTATTTTGGAACTTTCTCAGTTATTATGTCTGAAACAAACAAATAGATTTGATAATTATAATGTCAAAGATACAGTACTTGATATCCTGTTAACGAATATTGAAGGTCTTCATTTAGTCAGTAATTCTCCTCAACTCGTTAAATCTGAAAGGCATCTGACCTTTAAATCTGACTTTTTATTTATTTATTGGTAATTGAACAACATGAGACAAAACAATATGTATATAGCAATAAAACAAATACTGACCAGTATTTCCTTCCTAAAGGTAATTTTGATGAAACTGTTGCAGACTTAAGCCAAATTCTTGAACACGTAATAATGAAAAATTTTCTTATGTACAGTGACTTACATCTGGTATGTATGATTATATTAATAGTAGTTTTGAGAGGAATATTCCAAAGGTTAAATAAACGAGTAACAAGCGTAATTATCGCGATCCTTTGATGAACAAAGACTACAGGCTTTAATAAACAAGAAGACAAGTTATTTTATCAAATATAACAAAACGAAGAATGGTATTTGAAATACGTTCAACTTAGGAAAAATGTATAACATAAATATAGTTCAGCCAGGAAAGTTTATTTTAGAAGGCTTGAACTTAGTCTACAAGGAGACAATATACATTTTTGGAGTGCTTATATCAAGAAAAGAATAACAAAAAAGATAAATTTTATTCACGCTAATAACATTATCTTAGGTGATAGACAACAAATTGTTAATGTTTTTAAAGAGCATTTCTCTCAAATTCTCAACAAGCCTAGTCCACAAATGAAGGTCACTTTATCAAACATTCATGATACTTGGTACATTGGTATTCCTACGATTGTCCTTAAAGATGTGACAGTAGCCATAAGGAAAGCAAAAGCGCGTACGGCTATCGGCAGGGCATTCATACATACCAATGGAAGAGCTTCCATATCAAACCTATGTACAAGGGAGACGATGCAGCCTCTTTTTCTAATTATAGACCAATAACCATTCTTAATGGCATGGCTAGAATATTTGAAACTATTATTAGTGAACATTTACAGTTTAATCTTAGGCAGCTGTTAAGCGATTCTCAACATGGTTTCTCGCCTGGAAAATCTATGGTCACTAACTTACTTATCTGAAGAAACTAATTCAATACAAGAGCTCAAAGCTTGCAACTCGCAATGTGAAGTTGTTTAGTTAGATGTAGAGAAAGCGTTTGACAGTGTTGATCATTTCTTATTCATTAATAAATTGAGTAATTTGGGCCTCACACCCTTGTACGTTAAATGGTTTGAAAGCTACATATCAGATCGATCATTTAGAAATAAACTGGATAATCATACCTCAAATAAGGCTTTCATTACTAATGGTATTCCTCAAGATTCCTTTGGGTCCACTTTTGTTTAATATATTTATCAATGATATATATAAGGAAGTTAAACATTCAAAACTATTGCTATACGCGGATGATCTAAAGATCTACAGAGAAGTTAATAACGGTGTTGATAATAAGTTCCTACAATTATGTATTAATCGCATAGAACAGTGGTGTGCTAGAAACAAAATGCCAGTCAGTTCTCAGAAAACAAAAATTGTAAGTCATACCAACAAAGTCCAATATTATGTCAGTACATATAAGGTTAATAATAATATAATTACGAAAGTGGACACAGTAAAGGATCTCGGTATCATCTTCGATTCCAAATTGAACTTCAATAAACATGTTAATAAGCTATCCAGCGAATGTAGAATGTATTGGTTTTATTTCTAATCAACACAGTCAGTTTAAAGATTTAAACACATATGCTATTTTATTTAAAATTCTAGTAAGAACCAAACTAGAATATGTCTCAAATGTGTGCAATGGTCTTACAAAAACTTCAAGGGATAAGATTGAGGCCATACAAAGATGCTTCCTCCGACTTCTATGTTACAAGTTTAAAAGTTTAAACTACCTTATTTTAAGTATAACTACATTCATTGGTGTAATTATTTTAGCACTGAAACTCTAGCTAAGAGAAGAGACAAGAATGATAAGAAATTCTTGGATAAAATCCTTACAAATGAAACGCAAAGTGAGTATTTTGTAAGAAACTTAATCTTTTGTGTACCCTTGTACCAGACGAGACATTTTAATCTACTCTCTCCATCAAACAATAGACAGAAATTGATTAAAAGACTAATTGGTCATTCTAGTATTTGATCAATCTATAATAATGATTCTGACATTTTTTAATAATGTTTTATATTTTGTCAACTTTGTGATTTTATTTGTTCTGTACTTTTACTTTAATTATATATGTATTCTTCATTATATTTCTTGACCAGTGCTATATTTGCAACCAGTAATAACTGTAGGTGTTCATAGCACTCTAATAAATATTACATTACATTATTATTATTACTATAGTCTACAATTTGCTAGTAATTTTTTCTGAGTTCAATATTGTGTACCATTTTCAAGAAATGTTGATCCTATAAAGTTCTTTGAAAGGTTGTCTTGAGGATCTAAAGTCTGAAATCTGAAATCAAATCGTTTAATTACAAATTATTTGTAATCAGTTACCAAACCTTATATTCAAAGTACGCGTTTGAAATATTTAACTGTGGCAAGTTTTGATTAGCGTAAAAATGCAAGTAGGTATTAATTTCTTTCTAAATATACAGTTCATTATCATATTTCAAGTAAACTTGTATCAAAATATAACTTTTCATTTAAATTCTAAAACGACTCCAACTTTACTTAATTTTGCAACATAATGTTTTTCTTGTGTTGCCTCATTTTTAATATAATACTCTTTTTCTTGTGTTGCTTCTAAACAGAATAAAGATTAGACAATTGGGATACATCTGATTTTAGAAGTAGAGCAGAAAGTTGTTTTTGTTTTGTCTAACTTTGCTTGGGTTGCAATTTAGATATGTAATTCTTGATGACTAACCTAAGTTGGCTCATCTTTTCGTTTTTCATTGTGCGAATACGATTTTACTTTACTATACTTTTTGAGTTGAAAAGCATGAATCATTTTACGAAGATATATATTTTGCACGAATTAGAGTCCCGCAAATCCAAGACTGCACTAGCCCCGATCGGCACGCGCGACACCTACCGCGTTTAGTTCTGTTCGGCCCGCAGTCCATTCCAGGACAGACTAGACAGGGCCGGCCCGTGCAGACTCCTTCCTTGTTTAGTTAAGTCCGACCTGCAGTCCATCCCAGGGCCAGACCAGCCTGGCCGGTCCGGTCAGACCCCGACCTCGTTAACTTCGCTCATACGCACAGACCAACTCAGACCCAGACAAGTCCGACCCAGCCCGGTCAGACCCCTACCTAGTTCAGTTCCGTCTGGCCGCAGTCCAACCCATACCCAGACCAGTCCGCCTCGACCCCTACCTTGTTAGATCCGTTTGGCCTGCAGTCCACATGTAACTTTCCATCTCGCCCCGGTCCGAAGGTTCCTGCCAACCCCGGCCCGCAGCGATGACGTAAAGTAGGAATTTTGTCTGTCTGTATGTGTGTTAGTAATCCAAATCACTAGCATCTGAGGGAAAGCAGTTTCGAAAGCTTCGCCCACTCTCGCGCCGGCGCTGAACTCCTTTAACTATTAGTAGCACCGAAAAACGTTCGCTCAACAACTCGCTGTTTGGCCTGTTGGTCAACGTATTGGAAAGCTGAGCGAGAGGTACGGGGATCGAACCCGGGCGTCACTACTTTTACATTTGTTTTTAGAAAATTAACTTTAGTTCTTTTTTATGTACATACGCATTAGGAAATTTAATGAAAGTAGTGATCAAAGGCAATTGGAAGTTAAGTAAGTCAGATTCGGTGTTTTTTTTATTTGTTACACAGGCGACTTGTACAGAGATATTGTTTCCACGCGCGATCGTCCTAGACGCCCCAAGTATCCAAATCTAGATGCGTCCCTTCATTTCCACCAAATTTTGCGCACGTATTCCTTATATACTGGGCCAGGTCGTACAAGTATTCCGGGTTTGTTATTGCGTCTCAGTTGCCATTGTGGCAAATGTTTATTTTTAAAATTGCTTCAATTTGGTCGTATCAGCATCAAGCTTGACGCACACATTATTCGACACAATACAAAAATTGAGTGAGAGTGTCCGTCCCCAAGTGTCAGTGTTGCCACCTATTTCATAAAATAGTTGACCTATTTTATAAAATATATATTTTATAAATTTATACAAATGTCTAAGTACAAATCAACACACGTCCATTGATAAATACTAAATTCTGGATACACATGCGTTGGGTTTATGGTCGTGTGTCGTGGAGGTACTATGGTCACCGTGGGTGTCAGTGTTGCAAACAAATTGCTAAAATTTCATATCTATAATTGCTCCCACATTTTGGCCTAATTAGCAACAAACTTAGCATGTGCGTACTGGGAAATTTCACAGAGGTACTGTATACATGACAGGCGCCGAAGCAGTTAGTGTTGTCAACAAATTTCGAAAAATATTATTACAAATTGTTTCCACGCATTCCATATATCTGCACCAAACTTGGCATTTAGTTACTGGCACAGATCATACAGGTTTTCTACGCGCCAAAGTTGCAACCGTTGCCAACAAATTTACAAAATTTAATACTTACAATCGTTCCAATATTGTTGACCGTATCTAAACCAAACTTGACACTTAGGTAGACTACTAGAATAGATACTGTTTGCACTGCAGTTCAGTATTGGCAAACAATTTTAAGAACGGTACCAGCTGTGAGTGATACCAACGTACTTTATTGTTCATGCACCAATGGGCGGATATATCAGCAAGTTGTTAATACCTTCCTCACTTAGGTTTTCTAGGGTTGTCCTCAGTTTCAGGATACAAATATTGAGTGTTGCCTTAAGTAAGACCTTTGCTGCTACCTTCCCACTTCGTACCCCGAAACAGTGCTCGCCGAGGGTTATCATCAGCAATGTGACGAACTTAGCTCCTAGCATCCTGAAGGGTTCATACAATGTAAAATATATAAATTCGTTATTTGACACTTAGCAGTGCACAAAATAACACCAGTGTATTTAAAGAGAATAGGTAGTAGCACTTGTTTTCACGAACATGGAAGGAAAACGACGAATCAGAATTAATCTATAATCATTGTCCGTAAATATAAAATATGTTTACCGAGGAAATTTGTCACTGTTAGAAACTGGCGGATTGATACACGTGAAAGTAACATACAAGGAAACGTAAAGACGTGAAAGTGAACTGACGTAGCTCAGCTCGTAGAGCGTTGGCTCAATCAGAAGATCCTGGTAATGATCCTCGTGTCCGTCTACCAAGACAAGTTTCTCCAGGGTTTTCACATTTGCATTCAAATGTGAATCTGTATTCAGGGCCGGAAAACACACGGGTCGCAAGATACACGCCAGCAAGACGCACGCCACCGTGAGAACCAAATTGTTAATTTGAATTTGCCTAATAATCGTTAGTATAATATCTGCGTTATTGTAACATTATTTCAATGACCGAATCGTTAAACTTGGAAGGATCGCATCGAGAAATCTTCCAGAATTTTCAGTTTAGGCGTATATGAGCGAAGTAAGGGGGTGAAAGTATAGTATTGCAGGGTTTAAATCGATATCTAAACGTAAACATCTTTAAGTTGGTGTGTGTGCTCTACGATTTATAGGAAGACATTAACGAATGTCTGGAAGAATCCCTGAATCCCATACAGAAAGACCGCCCGACTCATTGTATATCTAATGCTAAGAAGTGTTTTTATTAACGCGATGTCGAATCTGTTTTTCTATTTATACCCTTGTCCATTCAGTTGAACATTTCTTAGTATCAAGGCATGGGAAGCGTTTGTTTTCTTATGTCTTATATCTTCGTTCTAGATTAGAACATATGCTTGAAATGGCAAAACAAATTCATTCTCGTTACGATAGGAATACTATTTATGTCCGTGTCAGCCTTCAACATAGATATAAACCCCAAATATGAAAGGTAGGACAGTTGATAGAAAATACATAATTCCTTGGCATCATCGTACGATGTGATTTACAAGGACAACTCACTATTTCAAATTGGTATTTGAATTTTAATTTATTTAAAATCTTTAGGAAACTTCGGTTCAGGACGAGTATTTCCACTTAGGGACACAAGTGGTTTGAGCTCATGTAAGCTATAAGTCCCATTAGCTGTATTTTCCCATTTGGTAGTTAAACATAGGCTACTACGTAAATTCCCGTAGTACTTGAATAGAATTGTAATGTATCATAGTAAAAAATCAAGTAAGATGCAAAAAGTTTTATTTATAACTATTACATTTAAACTACTACTGAGTTTAGTGAAAGTAAAAAAATATCTAATTTTTTCGGCTTGGCTCGAACCACCGACTCGAAAATTCAAAATTACGAAAATTAACCAAGTGAGCCACGTAGCCAATAGGTGGAACATTCCACTTCAACACGTATTAGTAGCATTACAAAAGTAGCATGCGTTCCACCTATTTGAGTCATTTTTGTAGTTAAAAAGATAGTTTTAGTGTTTTGACTTTATTGAAATGTGTTCTGCTGGAAAATATTTTCACTTTTTCGTCAACTAATTATGAATATTTATCTTTTTTCTTTGTTTTCTGTCCTTTAAAGTTCCGAGTAGGTCATTAGTACAACGCAAACCTAAAGCTTCCGCTTGTTTCAGCATGCGACTAGTATGTTACTAACTTTAGGCGCTACTAGCGCACAAAATTCGATTCTGAATACGACTTCACCTGTTAGTCACTCGTTAGTACAGCTTTAGTCGATTCGAAAAACGTTTCTGAATACGGCTGGAAATGATTAAAAGAACAAGGATTTGTCTACTGTATCGCTTGCAAAAGAATATTTCAATACATGTGCAGTACTTCTGGAACTTATCATTACCTTCACGACACACACGCTAGACTCCTGTTGTAAAATGGGGCTTGAAGACACAAACGCAGCAACAAAACTAGTCCTTTACTTTTGTTTATTTTGTGTGTGTATTTGAGCCTTCCTGCTCGTTCGAGTATGGCAAGAGTTTAGCAGTATCATTTGTTAATAAAGACAACGTAGGGGAGGGCAGTGCAAGCGATCGTTATGTGTACCTAAATCTAAGTATTGTACAAGTGGTGTAGGACAGACGTTATACAGTTTTTCGAAGGAGTATTGGCGTGCGTATACTTGCACTCCCCGGTGCGAGTACTGGTTTATGTAAAGTTTATACTGTATTCGAAAAAAATCTATGCTAAGCGCTACGCTATGCTTTAGCCCATCTTAGTTTTTTATTTGATATTAACATTCTAAATGAGCTGGAAAGCTTCTAAGGAACCTACAGTTCTTAGTAAAGTGGACTCCGAACTACTACTACCAAGAAGTATTCAAATATTGGAATCTATGATTTACCAGAAACGATCCAATATTCGAATAGTCTGAGCTCTAGTTGTCACGTACCTTCATTGGCACGTGTATAATTGGTGTTCAGCCTCATGACGACAGGCTTAATTTTCATATCCTCATCCTTATATACTCACCATCATTAATACTCAATTTTGTCCTCGCTTTCATCCTACCTTACCTTTAAGTGCAGGATTCAAGCTCGACCTCGAGATGGGTCTTCATCCTCGACCTCCCTCAACCACAACCGAACGTCGACCTCATTTAACCTCAACCTCAATCTACCGTGGGCCAAGGTGGATCAGTGGTAGAGCGTTGGCGTAACATTCGGTAGGATGTGGTTTCAATCCCAGCGAGTTTTCCAGGGGTTTTGCTTAGTCGCACCAGGCAAATGCCGAGATGGCACTTTTTCATCCTTCCTCAGCCCAATCCCGGCCTGAGCCTTAGATGCCTAAAGGTCATAAACAAAATTCACCTCGATCTGACTCACTTCTCAACCTTATGATGAAACTTCAATCTCGACCTGACTCAACCTGAGCCTCACGACGTAACTTGAACCTCGATCTCACTCAGTTTCACGAGGAACATATAAAATCTCATTACAATCCCACGATTTCTCTTCAGCCTCGACCTCACAACGGACTTCGAAGCTCGACCTCACTCAGCCTCAGTCTTGATCTGACTGAACCTTACAATGAACTTTGACGTCACAAGCTTACCAGGAACTTGAACCTCCACCTCTTTCAACCTCACGATGAAACTTCAACCTCGACCTCAGAAACTTAAGCTCGCGTCTAGCGGTCTAGGACATGAGGTTGAGGTTGAGCCTCTCGAGGTTTAACACCTGAGTGCGGTCGAGGCTAAGCCGTTACCTAGTAACCATAGGTTTCAGCGTTCATTTTCGTTTCTCCATGTTCGGTAAGGATCTTTTCTACTGGACAATTTATATTACACTTTTCAGTAAATTTGAACCAGTGGTTCACCTAAAGTAAAAATAGTATTACGTTCCCTCTTTTGGTTATTGAAATGCGACTTCCTTAAATTTTTTCATTATTTGCTACATGCTACAAGAAAGCATAAATATCTTTCCAGAACCCAGGACATGTGATAATGTTTTCTGTTAAAGAAAAGACAATTCCAACCCTTGGTCGTTCACGCACGCTCTCAGAATCACCAACCGCCCACTCTACGTTATTTGGGTGGCCTATCTTCTAGGCTTAGATAAAAATCGAGTATAAGAAAGTCATGTAAACATTATATTGGCCACGATAGTACACTGTTGCACCAAAGTCTGACTTGATAGGAATTTCAAATTAAACAACTATATCCTTCGTATTATGCAACCGAAACATCAAAGCTGATGTACAGGTTGCATGAGAAGAAAGAGTATGCCAGGAAAGATTAGTTTAATGGTACAGACACGGACAAAATTATTGACCCATGTCTTTAGAACATATTTCGCAAATTTGCAGAGATCTCTCTCCTTTGTGTTGCGGCTATGAACGAAAAAAAAAAAAATTACGATTAATAACTCCCATTAGGTTACAAAAATATTTCTCTCCGGGATGAAAGGAGGGAACTATACAACTTGGTGAGATCTTTTCGACTTAGAATCTTTTTGCCAACGAAAAGCCATTTTTTTTTCAACTACCACCCTTCTTTACCAAAATATCAGGATAACATTTTCCACACATATACATGTTATTGTGTATATCTCTGCAAGTCACCAAATATATACGATATTTCAATACACTTATTTTTGAAACAAGAAAAGTTTGTTATAGAAATGCGTCAAAGTTCTTGTCCATAGGACCAAAATTCTTGATTCAGACATAGAAACTGCCTTCCTCCGGTTAAATGAGGTCATGCAAAGTTTGGTACAGAGTGTGACAACAGTATGGATCTTTGTGACATACAGAGAGACAGACAAAAGCTGAACGCTATTTATAAGAGTATTGTGAGTTTTGTACAAAAAAGGTTGGACAAGAAAGGGTAAGACACAGACCCGGTAACTCGGTCCAAACCCTGACCCAACTGACCCGGTAAACCTGTTTCACCTCTACTCCTGAAGTGAATGGATCGAATAATTGGGACTTAATGGGACTGTGATAGACATTTTGTGGATATAGTTTTCATTAGATATTGTAGAAAGCATGTCGAAACGTTCCTCCATGGGAAGAATTGCTCTTTAAACAATGGAGCAGAATACCGTCAACAGGGGTGTAGTCGATCAGGGTGGGGTGAAGTCGATTATTACTAAATGTTGTAATTTTGCACTCTAATCATTTCGTGGTTGTGTGAAAGAATGGTAGTACTTTAGTGGCAGTGATACTAAGGTACTATCATTGTTTCATGTAACCACGAAGTGATTAGAGTACAAAATTACAACATTTAGTAATGATCAACTTCACCCCACCATGATCGATTTCACCCCTGATGAGGGTATGTGGTAACCTTCATGTACTACCACAGGTAGTTTATAGAAAAGAAGGAGTATGTTTTGATTGCGTGCATGTCAAAGACTTCTGCATTACAGCAAAGCCGCACGACACGATTTGTAAAAATAACGCCATATCTTTTTATGATGACTTCATTTGTTCAAGTAAGATTAGCGGAGCGTGCGGGGCAGAAGAAAAATATTTCTGTTGAACTGCATTATTCGATGTCCCACTCTTTCCAGATATCAGTCTGTCAACCACAAGTCTAATACTGAAGCTCAAACCTTCTACAGTTTCTGTTTTCTCGCTTCCAATCTTCTTCGGTCATTAACTACGACCTTTCCCTTTCTTGATATCAAAGCTGTAAGAAAGATGCAAAAAGTGCTCTGGAAACCTAATGTGTGCACGTGAAGTTAACAAACCGAGACTCAAATATGTATCTCCTTTAGGTATTTCCTTTATGTTCATACACGGTTAAATATTTTCAGACAGTTGCCTAGAAATTTCCAACGACTTGCTATTAAAAACCAACCAGCTTGCAGGTTAAAGGAAAAGATATAGCAGAAGCCTGAAGTGAGATTTGAACACCGGTGGTTTAGTTAGAAGTCCAGCGTCTTATTGCTTGGACTAAACTGCCAGTGCAGAAAGCACTAAATCAAAACAGTATAGAGGATCAGAAATACGTTGCTCGAACCCCGAAAACAAAGTTACTCCCACCACTTACGCCATACTTTAATCGCCTTTTCTATTTGTCAATTAAGGATTTCAATCACCATTCACTAAGAATATTTCCAATTTCCGCTGAAGTGCGTTATCAAAATGGCGGCTGCAAACACTTGATCTGAATTGCATGACTTGTATAATTGGTTAAGATACGAAACCATTTTCTCTTTCTGCGCATCTGCGAACATCACACCGAAGCTGAAAATTGAGACCTTCCAATAAAGTAAACGAAATCTCTCAGCTTGGTGCTTCTTTAGAATTACTGCAAATACCGCCATCTATCTGAAACATTACAGGAGAGAAAACGGTTTCGTATCTTAACCAAATATACACATCCGGTCAATCGGGTCACGTTTCGGACCGAGACAACTTTGTACGGTTCGAACCGGGTTACAGAAAATGATCCGGTTTTAGCTCTGTTCAGAAATTGAAATTAATTTTATTTATGGCCTTCAGGCATCTCAGGCCGGGATAGGGAAGGGAAAGGATTCGGGAAGGTGTCGGCCAAGGGCATATGTTGAAGGTGCCATCCCGTCATTTGCCTGGTGTGACTGAGGAAAAAATCTGGAAAAAATCTCAGTAAGAATGGTCGGCCGCTGGTATCGAACCCACGACCTCAAGAATGCTACACAAACGCTCTACCACTGAGCTCCGGCGGCTCGGTCTCTGTTCAGGAGTATTAACATCTAATTTGACACCGCATAAAAGAGGGGATGAGATAATACAGGATACCGAAATATTGCTTTCCACAATAAACTGCGAGTCGGAGCCATGTTGTTTGCATGACGCCGGCGCGGCGGTGGCAGTGACAATGACAAACGTTATTTGAATGGGTGAGACGAGAAAGGTAAACATTCGAAAACAGCAAATTTTCGTGACAAACTTAGTACTGGAAATGAAATCATTATTCGTCTACACCTATTCGTGCAACAAGATTGCAGAAAGAATGCTAAATTTGATAGTTACAGTCATATTAAACTTGTGAAATGATGTGGTTTGAAATAAGGAACATTTACCCTTTCTTGTTCAACCTTTTTTGTACAAAACTCACAATACTCTTATAAATAGCGTTCAGCTTTTGTCTGTCTCT
>JAGDQP010020490.1:12988-33214 GCA_022664845.1 Lepisma saccharinum | reverse complement strand
AAAAAGGGAAAGAACATTTACTTCATCACTTAACGAAATAATTAATGTACAAATCTGCAGAACACACTTCAATAACTTTAAACACCAAAACATGTTTTTAATAACAGAAATTGCTCGAAACATAGACAGGGGGCAGTCTTAATTTGCAATGTTCTTCTTATCGCTCGTTCGTGCAACTGTTGATATCTTGTAAATTTAGCTCAGTTGGTTAGCGCATGCAACTTTTAATTTTTTTATATTTTCACCTAAGGCTGTTAGAATCCTATCAATGGCCGTGTTTTATTTTACTTCACGAAACGCAAGAGTAACTTCAAAGTGAAAGTTTCAATTTACGTTTTTGTTTCTTACATGCTTTTATTATTATTTTATACAATGACATATTAAAACTATTCAATATATCCACGGCCTACAAGTACGTTAAATTATTAACAGATGGCAGTAACGAGCACTATTAATTAATGTGCTTTTAAGTTCTTGAAAAATACTTCACTAGCATTCATTAAAAAAGTATACGATTGTCGGATGTAAAAACCCACATTTTTTACAGAAAAAAGAGGTAATTCTTTTTAAATACAAGAGTTCTAAAGAGCATTATTAGAAGATATCTTGTGATTTAATCATGAAAAAAAAAGAGCTGATATAAATTAGTGTTGAAGCTACCAAACTATATAAATATCTTTAAAAGTATTAAAAGTAAAAATCAAATTTTAAATGAATAAAACGAACTAAATGACGTGTTAAGGCATACAGAAACGCTGTTCACCACTTATACTATTTCTTTCGATCCATTTTTGCGATCTCTTTTTAACAATACTAACAAATCAAATACCATTTGTATGTCAATGACAAGCAGTCGGAAGACTGATTACGTCATAACATGGCGGCGCCCGATTAAGCGCAAGGCTGAGACTCTTTTGAAGCAAGTCTTTATAACTTTTGATAAAATCATCACAGAAAGAAAAGAAAATGTTTTCCGTAGTCTGCTTTAATAGAAGAATTATTTATTGCAATAAAAAAATACTTCCGGAAATGTCCATTGAAGAATTTATAAAGTGACTGTATATGGGAGCTTTTCTTTTTAGTCATGCATAAACAAAATTATTTTTTACTTTTTAGTACGAATTGTTGAAGAAAAGTGTCTTTAAAAAGTTTTTTTTTTTTATTATTTGTTTACTTCTTATCTTTAAGCTTGTTGTCATTCTACGGTTCGTTTCCTAATTTGACTTGTAAATGACGTGGATGTGATTTACAGTATATGCGCAACCCTGTATGCCATAAGTTAAAAAATGGACCACACAGCGACAACAAAAGATAAAAATTAAACTAGTACTGAAAGTTTTATTTACCAAAAAACAAGTTACATATTTATTGTAAATCTTACGTTAAGTTTTATATACTAATGGAGCACTCCAATGTCGTTAAATATGGCTCAATGGTACTAACCGCTACTTTCACATGCTATCTAACATTCGCACCAGGGACCATTAGTTATTAATTGTACTAGGATAATCATTAATTTACACTGTTCACCATTAAAAAAGCGACACCAAGGAGGAGATATAGGATTAATGTTAAATTTGCAGAATATTTAGAGCATAGAAAGATAAACAACTCATTAGCACGACATCTCCGGGACACATAGAGGTACCGAGTATGCCATCTATGAACACCAATCGGATGCAGGCCAGGAAGCCACAGTGCAATGGAAGACGGCTGTTGGTGTGACGTCATTGAGTGTGTATGTGTTCGAAAAATGCCTCGTCGTCGAATGGGGCAGCCCTGCCAGCAGGTTTCCACCTTTGATCGCGGATGAATTGTGCCACATCACGAGTCCAGCTTATGCTTCCGCGATATTGGTGCTCGTATTGGACGGACTGTGTCCACAGAGCAGCGCATATCGACTCAATGGCTTCACGAAGTCACTACGCAATGACATGCTGGTTTGCAATGACCGCGTAATACCACGGAATGTGTACAGTACAGACGGCTTGTGCGTATGGTTATGACAAATCAAACTGACGGATGCTGCACAGCGCCGTGTGACCAGAAACAGTTCTACGTTGTCTGATAGAGCGTGGCACATTTGCAGGTTGCCAAATGCTGCGGCTTCTGCTGACTGCGCAGCGTAGGTATAATCAACTATAATGGTGTCGCGCATGAAGAAGCGAATTGCAGGACATCCTCTTTTCAGACGAATCTCGCTTCTATCAGCAGCAGTATAATGGTAATATCCATATGTGACGGTACCGTGGCATCTGACTTGGCGACATCTGCGTTTTGTATCGCCTCGTCGGTCCGGCACCGATTTTTAGTGTGTGCGGTGCCAATGTATTCCGTGCCCGTTCGTGTCTCTTACGCATTGAGAGACACATGACCAGTCAACAGTACATCGACAATGTGTTGGACCCGGTTGCGGTCTCTTTAGTGCAGGCCCTGCCGGGACCATATTCTAGCAGGACAATGCGCGCCCGCGTGTGGCACGTGATGTCCTCCCTAGCCTTCCTGGCTGCACACAATGTTCCCTGCTTCCTTGGTCGGCGCTTTCACCAGATCTAAAGCCAATTGAACATGTCTGGTCCATGATTGCACAACGCTTCTCACGTCAGCGATCTCTCCCAGCTACAGTTGATGAGCTGTTGCATCGTGTCGAAGATACATGGCTTGCCATACCCCAGGAGGATATCCAAGGGCTCACCCTCTCTATGCCTCGCCGTGCTGCAGCCGTTCTGAACTTTCGTGGGGGCCCACAGGCTACTGACTTTGGCAGGTCTGTTCCGCTGTCACCATGTTGTTACGCCTCTCGCACAGAGCGGCAGCTTAATCATTTGTTATTTGTATCGCACGGTATCTATCTGCCAAAATCTTATGTACTTTCTTGCTGTTGCATTTTTAATGACGAGCAGTGTATCTGCCTACAAAATACCCACTACTCATAAATTACAATGATTTTTTGTGCTTGCATAGATAATTAGACTTATCTCTCTCATTATTTCAGGCTTATATGGATTATAGCGTGCTTGCTTAGTCTTAGTGGCACTGCGTATATTATCCACTCGATCTGGGTCAAATTTTCTACTCACCCAACCACCACAGTAGTGGAATCATCTAATTATCCGAGTCAGAAAATTGCTTTTCCAGCTATTACAATTTGTGATGTCAACAATTACGACGTAAAGAAATTAGATAACGTTGTTCAAAGGTAAAGTTTATTATTATTATTATTATTATTATTATTATTATTATTATTATTATTATTATTATTATTATTATTATTACCTCCTTAAATTAAATAATGAAAGTTTCTTTTCGTTGCATGAGACATAATTGAGGAGGAACTCAATCACTGTGCATATAAGTATTATATATAAGCAAATATAATCATTTCATCCTATTTGAATGATCAATGTTTCGTTGGGAGAATTGCGGCGAGACCTTTCCAACGACTTAGAGTGGCTATATTTAAGAAATTTAAATCCCGGACGCTACTAATTTGCGAAAATCTTTCAAATACTATAATTGAAAAAAGAAGGATTAAACTCGTTAATTAACTTACTTGCAAGTTAAGAGTAATAAATTATATATATATATATATATATATATATGCTAAAATTTGAAAACAATCTAAGTAATGTACTTGTTCTATCTTGTTATGTCTGTTTAATAATAAATAAATAAAAGCTGTTCTTGTTCCGTTTTTATCATCCTGAGGTCACACGTGGGAGTACTGACCGAAAGAGTATCGGAAATACGTGGTATTGTTGCGTAAAAGGAAGGAAAAGTAAAAAAAACTTCAATCCATTATGCAAAAAAAAAAAATGGCATCACTTAAGTTTATATTTTATGGAAATTTTTAAAGTTTTCTAATTGCTGTGCTCCGGTTTTGTAAATAAATTATACTTTTCTTCTTGTCGTGGTTATAAACAGCGGAGAAGTACCACGACATTCGGTCAGTGGTTCAAATAACTGAAGCAGGATGAAGATGGAAACAAAGGATAATACTGACAACATTAACCGTTGAGCACAGAAACGTCTTGTTCCTATTTCAATGAAACAGATGTTTCGCTCAATGTGAGTGTAGTTCAATTGTGAATTTAATTAAATCCATGTTCAATGTATGGGTCATTCCATGTGAAATCAACACACTTTTTAACAAACTTCTACCTTACCCTCCCGGATTTGTATATTTTTTTATTTATTGCTTGTACCCGTGGAGTACATCAAAAATGATTTTTTTTTAGATGTTGACGCAATGGGTTTTGTTCTATTAGCGTTCAGAAACCACAAAAACAGCCAGATTTTGCGTGTTGTTAATTTACAACATTTCTTAATACTCACCAATGGTTTTGTGATAAACTTTCGTTTGATATGTCACCTGATAGAATTGTAAAAGAAGTTTGTATGCCGAAAATTATCCCGAAATTTTCAAATTTAATTTTCTCAAAATCGGACATCGCAAAACGTTTCAGAAATCTTATAAGTTGGTCATACTTCCTTAGAGCTATCATAAAAATTATAATTTGGGACGATAATGGGATCGCAAGGTAAAATATATTTTCTTCATATGCCTGCGGAGGAAAGGCACTTATGGTACATATGAAGAATTTGAATTTTATTTATGGCCTTTAGCGTTAGGCATCTATGGCTCAGGCTGGTATAGGGTAGTGGAAAGGATGAAGGAAGAAGTTGGTCAGAGCGTCTAAATTCAAGATAACATCCCGATATTTGCCTTGTGTGACTGAGGAAAGACCATTGGTCTGCATTAAGAATTTGTTTTACGAACTAGTATATAATAGAGATAAGCAAGTGGATCCGGTTGCTGATAACTGGGAACTGTAATTCGGACCAGGATTCATATATTGGAAATTTAAACTGAGGACCGGATCTGGTACTTGGAACCAAGCATCCGGATTGTCGCATGGGATTCCCGGATCTGAATTTTCTTTCCGGTTCCAAGATTGGATTTAGGTACTCGGTTCTAAGATTTACATCCTGGCATCCGATTCGACGATCCGCATTCTCGGTTCCAGCAACCAGATCCGGGTCCTCAGTTTCATTTAGAAGATTAGAATCCATGTAACCGGTTCCATTGTTATCAGAAACCGGATCCGAATAGATTTTGCTTTGAACTAGAAAAATAAAAAAAAATCTTACATTTATTATTCTTGACAAATTTACAATATTTCTTTGGTTTGGGTATACTTTGTCTTACACATTGTATTGTAAATACGATTCCTGTCATGAAAATAAGGGGGGAAATTTATAAATGCTTCGTTTCGGCGCTATAGGTCACCGAAAGTGTGGGAAAAGCACTTTAGAGCTTGATATTCCCAATACTATTAACGATAGAACTGAGGCGGTATGGTACTCTTAAAGTCTTCAAATCTGCTTTATCGCAAAATGCAAATTCCAAAATTGTGCGTTGGGGGCGTAAGGGAATCCCCAAAGGAGAAATTAAATTCCCAGAACATCTCTGAAGTAAAGGTGAATCGAAATAAGCATGAATGGGACGGACCACTTTCCACCAGGTAACAATAATTCGTTTGCCCCAGGTCGAAATCTAAAGTAGGTTTCCTTTGCGGGACGATTTCTCTAAATGATTCGCGGTTACATAACAAAAGAAGTAAGAATTGCATAAACGAATGTTTGGTGTATTTGTCAGTAAAAGAGACTGTCATTGTCCTGTTCGATGGCGGTAATTACATCTATCGTCTGATACGGAAAGAAGTCTCATTCGTACCTGTACTTGTTTCGGTCCACTATTTACTCCGAAGAATGTCTGGAATTTTCCTATTTTCGTTGGGGAATCCCTTGCACATCCGTTACATAATTTTGGAATATGTACTTGTATATTTTTAGATAAAGCAGGTTTGAAGTCTTTGAGGGTACCATGCTGACTCAGTTCTACTCTTAATGGTATTGGAAATGTCAATTTCTAAAGTTCATTATGCCACGCTTTCGGAAGCCTGTTGTACAGAAACGAAGCATTTGTGACCCTCGATGGTCTATACTTATTGCTTTATTTTCATGTCAGGATATTCTCTATACTAGTTCGTAATAAAATATTCATAAAGTGGACCCAGTTTTTTTTGGTCACAACGGCAAACATCGGGATTGTACCCTGAACTTAGGCTCTGGTTGACTTCTTCTTTCATCTTTTCCCCTACTCTATACCAATCTGAGCCAAAGATGCCTAACGCTAAAGGCCATAAATAAAATTCAAATTCTTAGTATGTGCCTTTCCTCTGCAGGAATATGACGAAAATCTGTTTTATCTCGCGATCTCATTATCGTCCCAAATTATAACTTCCATGGTAGCTCTAAAGAAGTACAACCAACAGGTAAGATTATTATTATTATTATTATTTTCTAATTTTTGAGATGCCCGATTTTGAGAAAAACATATTTGAAAATTGCAGGATCTATTTCGGGAACCAAATTTTTTTTTTTTTTGCTATTCTATCAAGTGACATCAAACGAAACCTTATTACAAGAGCTTTAAATGAGCCCTCTCTGAGCTCTCTAGCCCAAACCATTGATGAGCAATAAGAAATCTTGTAAATTAACAACTCGCAATATTTGATTGTTGTTGTGGGTTTTGAACGCTAATACACCAAAAACCACTGCGTCAAAAAATTTATCAATAATAATAATCATAATAATTTTTTACATTTTCCACGGGCACAAGCAATAAACCAACACTTATGCGGGATACCAGAACGCAGATCTCAATTCCGGCACGAATAGCATCCCTACAAGAGCATCTCAACCATTTTCATAGCCCTACAAGTTTCTGAGTTGAAAATTGCCCCTTGTACTCCTGCCATCTGGATTATCTATGGGAGTTTGAACTAGTCTCGCCGAGACATATCTAACGACACCTCAAACACCGAAATAGACCTAGTAGTTCCTGAGTTTAAAATCCCTACCAGTATCTTAGGGACCCGCTTTTGTGATCTGAATAGATGATACGTGTTTGAACTCGCCTCGCCGAGACCTTTTCAACGACACTTCCACTACGTTTCTAGTCCTAGTAGTTCCTACGTTATAAATTGCCCCTTATCTTTGTATATGCCCCTGTGATGTGTGTGATATTTTTGGATTTGAACTCTGCTAGCCAAGATCTTCCCAACGATACCTCGAACACCTTCCTAGCCCTAATTTCTCAGCTCAAAGTTGTCGACAAACGGAGAGAGCTGTTGTATTAATGCCTCACAGCATTCACCGCTGAAGCCTAGAAACCAATTACAATGTTTCTTTTTCTACCACAAGAGGGCAGGGTATTACCATAGATCCCATAATAAGCCCATAGATCTCACACTTTTTCTCGTTTTCTGAGGAAGCTATAACGCCTCCCGTTGCTACCCGCTGTGATGTGTAGCTCCTACGAGAGTGTTTGTTCGATCTCCGGTTTCGTCCCTTCTAAAGAATTAAAATTTCCTCCCCCCGGAAAAAATCCTTGTAGGGATGTTATCACTGGAAATGATTGACTCACTCTGGAGGTAATATCCACGGACACCTCTCTGAAACAACCACCGCCGAAACAGTTATTTTGATACTGTTTAATTCGTTATTTATGAGTTAATCCATGTTTTTTATTCTCCGAACTAAAGTATTCGTGCAATAAATTGTCTATTCTTTCATTTTGAACTTCGGAAGTTAACGTAAGTTGTATTTCTTTTGCTGCTTCCACTGCAGGACTTCTTGAGCATACAATAGCGTCGAATTCTGCGTTGCTGTTTCACTTATAATCCAAGCTCTCTACAGCAAGTTGCCCTCCAGAGCCATCTAGTGGAATGATACAGCGGCCGAAAGTAGCCACCAGCGCTACCTGGCCGTAGAATTCAAAATCTCGTGCTACTGAAGAAAAACCCATTAGTTTCTGGGCACTCCGAAATGGGAAACCATGATAAATCTAGCTTATTATGAGTTCTATGGTATGTTATTACAAAAGATCAGTGTCACCTACGTTAAGTTTTGAGAACTAGTTGAACATTATTTTGTAGACAAACGGATACACATCGTATATATCGTTACAAATTTAGGCAAAACGACAAAACACATTATCAAATCTATAAAGTATTGTGTGATTTTTTTAAAAATATTAGTTTATTGAAGAGTAATCCACTGATGTACTTTTGCAGCTACGCTGAGAATAAGCCACCAGAAATCCAAAATTCATTCAAGAAGTTGCTGAAAATCCTGTCTTATCTACCTTTTGGAAGTTACTCTGAATATGTAAAAGAATTTCAGAAAGTGAAAAATGTACAAAAAATTGCGAATGCTACTGTTTACGACGTTATTTTTAAGGTGAGTTCAATTCTGCAAAAATATTGCAACTTC
This sequence comes from Lepisma saccharinum, assembly GCA_022664845.1. Classification (NCBI taxonomy): domain Eukaryota; kingdom Metazoa; phylum Arthropoda; class Insecta; order Zygentoma; family Lepismatidae; genus Lepisma; species Lepisma saccharinum. The sequence continues at coordinate 24,874 of JAGDQP010020490.1, read as the reverse complement.
TACTACATTTCAAGTTATAGGGATCAATAAGCACAACACCATTCATCTGAATTGAATCAACTAATTTATTTTGATAATTAGAAAATGCACAATCTTTCATGAAGAAGAGCTATTCATGACCCAGCAAGACAAATGCTGATCAACACGGACATATTGGTCGGGCCGCCGTCGTGGATAGATGGGAACCCGACTAGTAGTCGGGAAATAGTTGGGGGAAGTTCGGGGCCAACCCATAAGTGGCATTTGGTGGTCGTACCATTTCCGGTCCGCCGTCGCCTGGCTTGTTGGGAATATCTATTACAAACCTTAGAATGCAGAAACTAAGTAGATGTGTGATCTCTTCGGTGAAAGATGAAAAAAAAAAGAATATTAGTCGACCCCAGAAGTCAACTGGTACAAGTAATATTCACGATTTAAAAGAAGTTCGAAGTAATATTTTATATATAACCCAAAATATATTTGACACAAAATATGAATTTTATGTCACATAGACTTCGGGTTATGTATAAAATATTAACTCTATTTTTTCTTTATTCGAAAATTTCACTTGTATTCCTTGGCATGTAGACTGCCCATTATCAAGACTTGTTTAGTTTTAAATTAGCTGCGGTTAATGGGTATTAGCTGCAGCTATGTACAATATCTGTGATTTAACTAACGGATGACGTCCCATAGCGATCATTTTTCCTGAAAAGAGGATATGAATTTAGTGGACTTGGTTCAGGTATCATGTCTGTATTTGCTTCATGAAACTATGGGAAAATCCTGAAAAACGTCAGCCAGTATATTTGGCAGCAGGATGGAACCCGTGTGTTTCTCCCCAGAGACGATCCATAGTCCATGCCGGTAAGTAGGAAGAGCAAGCGCACTGGGTACCAATTATTTTGTGTAAGCAAGCGAAGAAGTCAAGGTATTATATATGTACGTAGGGAATTTAGTAAAGTATTTGACAGGGATTGAGTTGAGGAATCTAGTGTATTGCCATCTAGCGGGCAAATTTCGAACGCTCTATTTCATATTTTCTCTCCCGTAGTGAATATATTTACCCTCTTTGTTTCCTAAAACGCCTACTTGCACGTACACGCGCTAGCCGATATATGAGTGAAATTGCAGCAAATGAGGATGTACACACAGAGAAAAAGATAATGCGGGTGTTGGCGAATGTGGGCGTGCTGGGAGGAGGATATCCAAGATCGGAGCGTAGTTCTCGACGAAGAATTCCCGAGCCAGCGTGATGTAGAATAGAACAGGTTCATGACTCACTTAGAGACTGACCTGAAGTAAGGAAAGCAAAACTTCAATACTCCTAAATGCTTTATAAAGGGAAGTTAGGCTTTGATAATTCTCTGGGTGTGTGTGTGTGTTTCTAAAACTATTGCGTATATATCCGTATATTAAAGAGTAACAAACACGTCCCACACCTGTCTCTTTAACAATATGAAGTCATTTCTGAGTAAAAAATAAATTAATTTTAACAAATCAAGTAGGACTCAGAAGAATGATATGCATAGAATAGAAGTTTTCAATATCTAAAAAGAAATAAATATTGGTAATGTAATAGCAAGGTAAAGTTAAATTGCCAATCATTCTATTAAAAACACTAAATTCGCTATCAGATCAGTTGATTAAGTCTCCTTAATTATCTTTGTCTTCTGCCCCAGCCACATTTGAGTTATTTCGCACAGTCAATGTTAACTCCATATACACTCTATTGGAGTGTATATGTGAATTGCATGTAGTCATTGGGTATTACCACCCTTCTTCTCTCATCTTGATTGATTGATTAAATTATTATAGCGGCTCAGTGGTAGGACGTTGGCGTTGTATTCGGGAAGTCGTGGGTTCAAACTCTAACGGTCGACAATCCTGACAGGATTTTTACTCAGTCACACGAGGCAAATGCCGCGATGGCACCTTCAACATAGGCCCTTGCCGATACCTTCCCGAATCCTTTTCCCTCCTTAATTCCGGCCACAGCCTTAGATGCCTAAAGTGCATTGATAAAATTCAATTCAATTATTGATACCTTAACAAATCCGTGAGTTTCTAAGGATGCATTCTACAGGTTCTGAAAAGGTAGGCTCTGAACAACTACGTTTAAATTAAGGCCCCTACCAGGTTTGAACGCGGTAGTACGCTCGCTGTAAAAGAGCCCGTGAACTATTTAATTAGAGCAACATAATGGCCGCTCTTCTCTCAATTACATAGTTAATACTTGCTAATGGGAAGTTTCTGGTTACGCTGTGAAACTTTAACATTGGCAGGAACAATATTATATATCCAGCATATGTTTAAAGCCAGTGTATACAAACGGAGTCCATAACAATCCTGTTGTGGTTGAGGGCATACTGTGGTTACTATAAGAAAGCAGCATAAACTGAATGTTCAGAGTAAATAAGTATTATTATTAAAGGACAATGCGTAATGGATCTCCAAACAAAAGTATTTTAATGAATTTATGAATAACTAAATGTTTGATTAATGTGAAGAAATGATGATGATGATGGTTTGCAAGGCTCTGCGTCGACTTCAGCCCGTGACATGTGAGAAATGAGATGAACAAACACTGTATGTGAAGGTTATGTTCTTGTGTTTTCTATTTCCTCGAACAAAATAACATTCCAGCACTCATTCTCATCCCACATCTTCACCTTCATAGATCAAAAAAAGGGGCCGCGGTAGCTCAGTTGGTAGAGCGCTCACTTCTGGTCGTCGGATTGATCCCTGCTCATGCCATGTGAGCTTTGTGGTGGACAAACACCGTGTGCGTGGGTTTTCTCGGGGTGTTTTCATTTCCTCCCACTTTCTTAATTCCACCAATACATCCCATCATCATCCATACGGCCAGAGCCATAGTTGCCTAAAGGCCTTAAGCAAAATCAAATCAATTCGTAGATCTAATTGTGGAAAGAAATTGTGCGTTCCATTTACATTTTTCTAAAGGAGCGTCCCTTTCAGACATGAGAAAAATATTTCAGTCACGTTCATCGGGTGTCTTGTCGAGTGTGATAAATATGCCTTTGTTGAAGCTACTAGGAACAAGAATATAAAAACTGCACGGTCTATTTACTTGAAATTTGTTTATTAATCAGCCCGTGAATAATATCAATTAGAATAATGTAACTAGCAAGAACGAGGGCACGGAAGAAGTAAAAAGACTATTATTATCGGGTAACTCATATTTCTACTCAGCTCAGGAACTGCTAACCTCGCGATTAATATCGAGAAAATTGAACTTTGTAATATACAGAACGGTTGTCCGTCTGTTTTACTAGATTGTTGTGAAAGTTGGAGTGCGGCCCTGGCAAATGAATATAGATTGTGTGTATTTGAAAATAAATAAAGTTGTGAGAAAGATAGACAGTCTAACTCGGGACGAGATGACCAGAGAATAGAGGAGCCTGCATAATGAAGAATTCTATACACTGTATGATTTACTCTATATCATAAGAATGGAATCATTACGCCTAAGATGGGCTGGTCATGTAGCTCGGATGGGGGAAAGATGATCATATTCTATCGTGATTGATAATTGGAGGGAAGGAGGTCGCTGGAAAGACAAGAAAAATCATGGAGGGACAATATTGGAAGGGATCTTCGAGAGGTAAATGTTTATGTTTAAACTTGGCCTGATCTTGTTCAGGATAGAATCCAATAGGGAACATTGGTTACTGCGGCGATAAACTTTCGAGTTCTGTGCACCACAGAGTTAGTTACTTAATAATGAAAGTGGCCGAATCTTTAAAAGTGGTATAAGCAAATGCAATCCTTTGCTTATGAAAAATCGTAGAGAAATACTGTACTTAATATAAACAGAGCAGCAGCGAGTTTCGCTCTGCCCAGTGATCGCGTGATGAAACAACGTTACTGACATTAACAGGTTCAAATAATTCTTAGAAGACGAATGAAAATGGACCTCAGGGTGGCCGAGAGATTTAGTGAACTCGCTTTCTGTGCGCGTGGTATATCGGGTGCCATTTCCGCCGGGGTCCATTGAATCGAGTGGTCCACAGTTCACTTTAGCAAAAACTATAGAAGCTCACCAGCTCCTTTCGGACGGTAATAGCAATTCATTCACTCACAAAGTGAAAAGAGATGTAATAGACACTGTTTCATGCACGTTATTATACACGGAACCAACAAACAAATAGCTTGCAATTCATTCCTGAATATATATCATAGAGTGGAAATGGGAAATATCTTCGCAGCCATAGAAATAAACTAGAAACTCAGCAATAGAAATAAAATCACCTAAATAGTGTAACAACCAATTATTTTTCACAAATACTGTAGTTCTATGAACAAAGAGACGATGAAAGAAAGTGAATGTTCCGACAGAAGAATACATTACCCATGCCCGCGGCTGTAACGCAGTAGATGGTTTCGAATTGGCTTATTGGTTTAGGTCTGTTTGGCAGCGTCTAAAATGAATGGTGTAGGATAGTCTGCATTTAGTTTATTTTCACTCGTAATAAATTTGGTAAGCTTAATTTTGTATATGCCATTTTAGTAACTTTTGATATTGGGCCGTAAAGATTATAGGAGTGCAATACTTGTTAAAAGCCACACCCAGGCTGAATTTGAACCCATCATCACCTAGGGGACACTGGCCTTACACCACACAACTACCGAGGCCGCCTACTTTCTTTTGTGTGCTAAGAATGATTTGAACCTGTTAATGTGAACAATGCAGTTCGATATAAGCAGTCTCTGTGTAGAAGAAAACGCATTGTTATCGGGTTTATAACCACAAGCAGTTCACTCTACGATTTATCAACAGCAAAATGTTATCATTGTTCATACCACTGCTCAGTTTTACACCAAATCTGGGATATTCAACGCCGGATCTAAACGGGATATTCCTGGAATATCCTGTACTATATGTGTAGTTAAGGTATCATCATCCTGGAAATCTTCAGTCAAGATGACAGGTAGTGGGTCATACCAATTCCGAGACATTAGCCACTATACCACAGGGTCAGGATAGCACGATTTGACTTTTCAATGCATATACGATTTCTTCAAGTTTCGACATTTCGGGAACTTTGAGTTTTTTCTAGGTGGTTGTAAGTTTGTAAAATATTTTTGTCAGTAACCCAGAATGATACAATTTTATGATTTCTGAACCATCTACACCTGACGCAAATCATTGAATTTGAATTTAGTTTTTAAGCTCTTTAGGCAACTTTGGCTCAGACTAGACGGATGATGATGGAATGAATTGGTGGAATGAAGAAGTGAGAGGAAACGGGAGAACCCCGAGAGAACCCACGCACACGTTGTTTGTCCACCACAAAGTCCCCATCGCATGAGCAGGGATCGAACTGACGACCTACAACACAAGAGCTGAGCTCTACCGCAACTTCTAAAGTTAAACGATTACACGCGAAATGGTGATTTGATTTTTGTTTATTATCCAAGTCCCAGTTCCATATTACATTTATTATAATAATTGCTATTATACTATTTACCGTTTGATTAATTCTCAGTTACTTATTCTGGTTTTTACTCATTTATTTACATATTTCTGCGTAGCTTAACAAACTCCGAAACAGGCTTTGGAATGAAATTAAAAACAGGTTAAGGTTTTGTTTTCCTATATATAACGTGCTCTTGCTTATTAAAAACTACTGTATTAGACATCGCGTTCGCGAATCTCGTTATTTAAAGAAAATACATTAACAATTCAACTTTAACTTTCTATTGCATTATCAATAATTATTTTCCAGTTCATATTGATGATATTACATTATCTATTTCTTGCAACTCTCTCTCACACTCACACAGGTAAACATAGAGAGAGAGAGAGAGAGAGAGAGAGAGAGAGACTTCGTTCAAGTTTCGAATAAAATGATTCTTAGAATCTTACAATGAAAACTGCCTCTTCTACCTTCTTCACTCGTAGTGAGGATCATAAACTTCTCGCCGGGAATCACGCTCCGACCCTGACACTCCCCTTCCTCCAACCTCCAGCACACCAACACCCGCATTATCTTTTTCTCTGTGTGTACACACTGGTTCTTTTCTTGCAGATGACAGACCAGGAGATCGTGATTCTTGTTGACGAAAGTCGAGACATCTTTAGGTCTTACCCGGAATTGTTCGCTTTCCTGCGTCGTCTGCTGTTAGCCAGTTTAATTCCAAAACAGATCTTGATTGAAATTAAAGGATCATATTTAATTTATTTAAATAAATCCACAAATACGCAATCCACAACTTCTATAGTCAATCGACATTAATTTTAGCAAGTTTCATTACTTCGTTAGACTCACATAACTGCTAAAATATAAACTAAAAACGTCTCTGTTGTATAAACGTACGTGCAATATTCGAGGTTACCAATCCAGTAAAATTCTGAATCGTAAAATGTTAACGAAAACGTATACATACTAAGTAGTATAAACTGAATACATTGCCATATGTATTATATATTTAACTTAATCACTTAATGTCTAATTACGAACTGTTTTTCTTGTTTAAAACATTTTTAGAGCTGAACAATGATATATTCGGTTTCGGGAAATGAACAAAGAAGCGATCACTTTGACATAGTAAACATCGTGGAGACATTGTTTTAAGTTACAAGCTTGATTATACTGCACTTCGAGGAAAAATCCAATCCACTTCATATGTGATCCCGCCAGATTCCATCTCCCCCCCCCCCCTTCCGAATCCTTGAGAACGCCCTCCAACTTGAAAATGTTTAGGTCAAAAGTCGATAAAAACCGTGCAAAACTTCATTTATTCTCTCCTAATTTTGGCTTTACATACACACCCAAAATGAAAATCCTTGCGGAATCCCTGATCCTTGTTACAGACAAGGACTTCGGATCGACACTGGGGAGGCACGCAGATTTGAGTTCTGCTTCCAGACATACTCACTTAGGTTTGCCATTATCCTCAGTTTCACAAGTTAAAATTTGAGATTGTACCTAGACAAAGCTTCGGACCGCTACCTTCCTCTTCCTTAACCAACGAAATGTATAAACTATACACGAGATTGACCGAAGCTTTATTTCACTTTGTTTCTATTTTATAGTAGCCATATTGTTGACAAAAACGCTTTTCACTATGATAACAGCAAGTTAATTAAAGTATGTTGGCCAATGCAGTATCAGTTCCGTAGAGTCTAGGAATTTTTAAATTTTATTTCTGGCTTTAGGCATCTAAGGCTTAGGCCGGGATAGGGGAGGGGAAAGGGTGCAGAAGGTATCGGCCAGGAAGATGAAGATGCCATCCCGGTGTTTGCTTGGTGTAACTGAGAAAAAAAACTGGAGAAACCTCAGTGAGTACGGCCGGCCGCTGGGATTGAACTCACGACCTCCTGATTGCTACGCCAACGCTCTACCACTGAGTTACGGCGGCTCCGTCCGTAGAGGCTAGGAAAAGCTTGATAAAGAAAATTGATCGTTACTGAGTGCAATTTTCTCCATGAACCAAAAATGCTGGACTGAAATACTTTAGTGTAGTCGGTGAGCAATGGTGTCGTAATGAGTAATACCGTATACCCAAGAAACTCTACTATGCCCCGGATACCAGCCTGAGCGTATTTTAACCACGTTAACAGTATATCCGACTTCAATCATGATTTTTACCATAGTAACAATCTAAACAAGGCATTAGAAACTAAATTCTCGATTAGAACGAAAGGTACAAATCAGCTCAACCAAGGAAAGGATGGCAATCAGGATATCGTGGATTAAAAGGACTTACAGTTTCTACACTTTATTGAAACTACGAATCGCTTGTGCAGGGAAGTTAGTCAAACTTGATTCACTTGAGGTAAACAAAAGCCTACAGTCCGATTCATAAAAATGACCGGTTGAGAGAATTTTTCACGTGCGAAAGTTGAACGATGTAGAAATACTGAAACAACAATCGTTACAGATTTTAAAACAAACGTGTTCTTGTGTAAATGAAATATATATTGACTCAGTGTTACCATATTGCACACATTTTGATCTCAGATAACTTGTTTAGCGGACATTTTCTATAGATTAGAGTGTATAAGAAGTTGTGTTTCTTTCTGGAAAATGTTCAGGGGGTGGGTATTTTAGATCTTTGAGGGTGTAAAAGAGGGGAGTGGGCGTTAATTCTAGTAGAACAAGGAATGAACCCTTACTACAAAATTTGTGATTTTTAGTTGAGGTGGGTGACTCAGTCTGGAGGATAATACCCCTCGGTCACCCTTCTGAAAGAAATACTGATAAGAAGTACTCTTCCGCTTACTGTATAAATTGTTTCTTTAGTTTTTCAACTAACAGTCGATAATATGTGTTTCCCGTGATTTTAATTCAGATTTTCAGAAAATGCGAAGATCTCATCACCTCTTGTACCTGGAATGAAGAAGAAGTCAAACCGAATTGCTGCAGTGAATTCCAGCCTCTCCAGACAGAATTTGGAGTTTGCTTTTCATTTAATTCTCAGATTTCACACAGATCGGTTCCGAGGTAAGTGTTACCATCTCTGTTATCAGTACGTCAGAATTCAACGGAGTATTTACTGTATGTAGAAGTGGGAGAGTCGCGCCCAGGTGGGTAATACCGTCCATGAAATTACCCGGAAAGTACGAATGTAGAATCAACCCGTACAGTGTCATATCCTAGAGAAGTGAGTGGGCATTGAACAGGGAACAAGTGAAAAACATTCGCACTCTTTCCGGTCTTTTATGTGGAAAAAAGCGTTTTGAGCTACTGCATTATATAATTCGAAATATGACCTTGGTTCTCAAAGTAAGTATTAGAAATAGCTATTTTCTGTATTAGATATTGTTGTGGTTGAACGTATTGATATCGAGAGAGTCAAATGTTTATTAATTTCTTCTCACTTCTAAAAAGTGTGAGGTGAAAACAGTAATTTGTCAGCACTATAAAAGAAGGGTAATGGCGCCCACTATGAGCGCCATATCTCCAAGGCAGTCGACAATACCTAACAGTGTGCACAAACGTACTTTCCTTTTTGTTTACATTGGATAATCTAAATAGTCGTTACATTGAGCAAAAAAGAAAGTTTGTTACACTTCAGTGAATATTTAACATACAATAATTACGCATCTTGAAAGCTACTTGAAGTTTCAGCGCTAAAACTACAATTACCATATTGTTGTACACAAAACATTTGCCTCTAATTTCTGTAATTGACCTAAATAATTAGTTATATTTTTAAAATATGACCTCTCTATGTATAATGTGCAAGAATCTAATTTGAACGTCATCCACTAACGTGGGCGACATTACCCGAACATGGGCGCCATTACCCGAACACAGATGTTGCGATTGAAGAACATCTACTGATTCCTGTGCATTGTTTTTAACAGAAGATCTGTGTTGTATTTGTTAACTAGACTATGCCCTACAAATCCATATTTAATTTATTACGAAAGGGTAGAAAAGTACGGAGATATTAGAATTTTTCCTTAAGTGAGCGGCAATCCCCCACTTTCCTGTATATTTGCTTTTTAAAGACGCAGTTTGATAGACATATACAACAATTGTCAAATTATACAGGGAAGCAAAGTCTGACCAACAAAATTTCTTAGGATATCTTCGGACATAACAAGAAAAGTGTTTGTGAACATGATGCCAAAACCCAGGGCACCGAAAGAGATAGGGGGATAGGACAAGGAAATATTATTTGGTGATAATTCTTACGAGACCTATATTCCCTTTCGAAGCTATCACGAAATTTCCCATTATAATTGAAATACTACGGACATTTTCAATAGTCCTTGTAGTAGCTTGGATGAAAATTGCGCTGTCCCTTTCTCGACACTCGCCTCTCCATACGGGTTTGAACTTGCCTCGGCGATACATTTCCAAGGACACTTCAACCACCTTCCGAACTCTAGTAGTTCCTGAGTTGAAGATTGACCTCCCCCCGCATCTCGGTACTCACCCCTGTGATCTGGATTATCTACACGGGTTTTAACTCGTCTCGCCGAGACCTTTCCAACGACATCTCAAGTCACAATAACTCTAGTAGTTACTGAGTTGAAAATTACCTAACCCCGTATTTCCGTACCCGCCTCTGAGATCTGGATGAATGATACTGGTTTGAACTCGCCGAGATCTTTGCAACGACACCTCAACCATCCTAGCTCTAGTAGTTCCTAAGTTGTCGGCAGTCAGACGAACAGAAAGATCAGTTGTTCAAGGGTTCACATCCCTTGCTGTTTAGGCCTAAACACAGGGGGCACACCGCATGCACGCGTAAGAAACTGAGTAAGAACAGAAAATTTGGCCCATATTAGTTTAGGCTGAAAATGAACGATCTGATTAACTGTCCTATCCAGGCTTCATAATTTAATTATATTTTAATGATATCGATCAGTCTAGTATCGCTTTTAGACAGGTCACTGGATTCACTGTTAAGGAGAAGTAGTGAAGTGACACCATCCCCTTTCCCCAAATGCTGTACCTCAATTAAAAGTTCTCATTGAGTATAGTATAATCCCAAAACAATAGATTGCCAAATATATCTAGTACTAGATATGGCCGCTAGAGGGCCAGGAGCTTTTAGGCTCTATTTCGTGTCCTGCTCTACCTGCAATCACAGTTCTTGATTCTATATACTCCTAGTAGTCCAGCAAATCACATGAATCAAAAGAACTAGTGGCATCAGCTATTAAAAGAGCTCCGGGTGCGAAAAGTAATTGGAAAAGCTCATCAACTGCCGTTAATACTACTAGCGTTCATTAAGCCCCTCGTACACGATTCAATAAAACTTGAACAAGAGCGTTGAACAAGCAATTGGATGAAAATGACGTCACGAGTCAGAGACTCCACACAGGAAATCTCTTGAATTCAAGTCTTCTCATCCAATTCGTCCTATTTAGAACCTGTCCTATTTTTATTGAATTCAACGCAGTGATCTACCAATCACATCGCTGGTGACTTGAACACGTGACAACAGTGCTTCCGGAATGCTAAAAATTAAGATGTTAACATGGAGCAGGGAATTTTTAAAGCCTTGTTTTTATGATGCGAAATAAAGGTACTATCAGAAAATAAAAATAAAATAAATAAAGTTTCGCTACAAGAAATTTCATCGCATCTTGCTGAGGTAAAGTGTACCTGATGTTTCTTCTGTAGTTTTTGTACAATCACTATTGCAATAGAAATTGATACAGAGGGTTTACTAAAATTCCTAAGAAAGTTCGTATTGAGAAGCAGTAGGATATTAATATTTAAAGTGCCACTGAATTGCTCATAATTTATGTGGAAAGGTCGAGTTTTTATTTACTGTATATAGGAAGTTCAAAGCTGCTAAACATAGAAGTATCTGGGTACACTTTACTATACGACACAAAACAATGTAATCTTTTCCAACGTATGTGAAAGTGTTGTAACTTAAAATAAAAAAGTTTCGAGTCATGGAAGTATTAAATTAGAGTGAAATAGCGAAAAGTACTTGGAACTACTTGGCTGCTTCCACATTGGTGAGCGAGCATTAAACCGTGCATGAAATAGCGAAAAGTACTTGGAACTAATTGGCTGCTTCCACGTTGGTGAGCGAGCACATTAATTTGTGTATGAAATAGCGAAAAGTACTTGGAACTACTTAGCTGCTTCCACATTGGTGAGCGAGCATTAAACCGTGCATGAAATAGCGAAAAGTACTTGGAACTACTTAGCTGCTTCCACGTTGGTGAGCGAGCACATTAATTTGTGTATGAAATAGCGAAAAGTACTTGGAACTACTTGGCTGCTTTTACGTTGGTGAGCGAGCACATTAATTTGTGTATGAAATAGCGAAAAGTACTTGGAACTACTTGGCTGCTTCCACATTAGTGAGCGAGCATTAAACCGTGCATGAAATAGCGAAAAGTACTTGGAACTAATTGGCTGCTTCCACGTTGGTGAGCGAGCACATTAATTTGTGTATGAA
>JAGDQP010020490.1:0-12978 GCA_022664845.1 Lepisma saccharinum | reverse complement strand
ACGTTGGTGAGCGAGCACATTAATTTGTGTATGAAATAGCGAAAAGTACTTGGAACTACTTAGCTGCTTCCACATTGGTGAGCGAGCATTAAACCGTGCATGAAATAGCGAAAAGTACTTGGAACTACTTAGCTGCTTCAACGTTGGTGAGCGAGCACATTAAACCATGCATCGCATATAATAAAAAATCTAACCTTCTTTAACCCGCCTTTGCTTATTCAACATTGTGGCCATGATTTTTGTAGCAAATAATGTGTCATTCATAATACGACGCAATGCTATTAATATTCCGGCGCATCCCTACAATCCGCATGTAGTAATGAACGCAAATAAATCTATTCCGACACGAAGTGTCACGATTAGTATGCCTCCACATGGCGCTATCTTGATCAACTGGAATGCGTATGTAACGAAATAATAATAAAATATGCATTTTCACTTTGGATTGTTAGTTGTCGTTAGATGTTTATAGAAGTGCGTGTAACCGGAAATAAATAGAAATTTATAAGGATTGAAAAGAGTTTTGAATAAAGCAATAAAAAGTCGATGTTCGAGGCATCACCAACTACGGAACCGCAGCCGTTAATCAGGTTATTATTTTATTACAAGCGACGCATATCATGTTTAACATTCACTCCATGTCCCCCGCTTTCAACGCAGAAAGAGCTAATCTACTCATGTGCTTTTGGCTCCTTCACACTTCCGCTTAACTTATCGAATCGTGTACGAGCACCGTCCAAGCACTTTCAACATTACTTGGATACAACCCTTTGATCATTCCAGTTGGATCGTGTACGCACTCATCCAACTGCTTGTTCAAGAATTTGATTCAATGTTTATTGAATCGTGTACGAGGGGCTTTACGTACATATTGTGTGTTGTAGGGAGGTTGCATAATGTGACAAATTCTATGAAGAAACTTGGGTTTAATTAATGAATGTGGCAATAAAGAAAAAATAAAGAAAACGAAAAGATTTAGAACAATCTTAACATATTAGAAATATAATATGAGACCATTCTTCTTCCTCTTATTTCAAGAAATGAGAATTGTGACGATGAATGGAAAGCAAATATCTATAACAGATTGAAAATAAGGTCTTATCAACAGGTTGGTCAAAATATTCTAGCTTTTGTGATGCGTATAAAAACACACACACCAAGTCTTATGCGCCTTGTAAAGGTAACAACGAAACATTTCTAATAAGGAAAGCTATCCCCTGTGCAATACGCACGCGCCGTAAGTGGTGCATGGGGGATGTGGAGGCAGCGCTCCATATTTTCTTGACCTACGGTACTAAGTGAGGTGGGGTGGTCAGTCCCATGCTCGATCACCTTTATCTTCCCAAGGTGCCTAGGAATACCAAGGACACTCCGGCACTTAATTTTATAGGAGGCTGAGTGCACCTCAGAGCGCCAGGTATCGAAACACTGAGAGAAAAGTCTCCAGAGTCCTGTCCGGGATTTGAACCCAGGCCGCCGGATTCGTAGTCAGACGCGCTACTGTCTGAGCCACGGCAACTCATGACATTTCTACTGGAAATTTTAAATAATATAGCAGTTGATATAGTGATAAATATATTAAATGCAGTTCCGCAACGAAAAGTGTTAAAAATACATACAACAATGCTTCAAAGACTTTCAAAACCTTCTTTTAAGAATATTGGGACAAACTGCGTCAGTTTCTGCGAGCGCCATGTTGGATGAAAATTCGTCAAACAACTATGAAGAAAGTCCCCCGTAACTACTCGGCGGTCGTCGTGGTGTTTGCGTTGTAAAAATGTGTACATCTACAGGATGACTACCTTAGAACGTGAATACAGCTAGCATGAACAGAGATCAGTTGTTGAGTATTAAGGTAATAGGCTACTAAAAGGGGTGGATTTCTGGCATGGCCCGGCCTGGCCGGGCCAGGCTACAAGTTTTCAGAGGCCTGGCCGGGCCAGGCTAAATCCCGCTGTAGCCTGTTAAACCCCAGTTTTGTTCTGTGGATAAACAAAAATTGCTTTATAGAATCGGTCGAACTAAAATTTAAATAATGTATTATCTGAATGTTAAAGTAAGTTAGTCCCTGACAGTGCCAAAATTCTCACAAGCATTATCATATCCGCTAGCTTTGTGTTTGCTCAGGGTTTCTTGCAGATAAACCTCTCCGTAGAACAGCTGTACAGCGCCAAAGGTACTTTTGAAGGTTCCAGGAAATTGGAAACCGGGGGCGGATTGGCCCGGACGGAAACACAGAAATTTCCAGGTGCCCCCCCTCACCCGTGCCGGTTCTTTTGTCTTGGAAGCGTAATGTTACCTAATAAAGAAGACCACTTACTCCACTTTTGCTACTACTTGTGGTGTTAGTGTCTTGTCGGGAGACTAAAATTAGCAATTTTCACACACAAGACTTATAGATGGAGGTTGTGTTAGTGTTATAATCTCAGCAGGCCTACTGTGTCTGTAGGGCCCTTACAAATCGCTAGAAGAGACCTCTAATGTTTAATGATAAATGCACAGGGCTTTAATACATTCATACTCTTTTAAGGCACAATATTTACGTTATTAAAACTTTCATTTTGAGACCTGGGGCCTGTTTCACGAAAGTACTTGCCAACTTTTCGCTCTTCAGTTTGCATTTCTGGAAGACTGTCTCAAGAGCGCTTACCTTCCGCCACAAACCCTTCTTCTCATTCAGTCACTATTCTATCATTTTTATAAGGAGTGTGATTATACTTGTCAATATTCAATTGTTAGTACACTTTTGACTCCCAAAACTAGGCAACCAAACGACAGTACACATAAATATTGTGGTGGAAGGTTGGCGGTCTTGTGACAGTTCTCTGGAAATTGAAACCGAAGAGTGAAAAATTGACAAGTACTTTCGTGGAACAGGCCCTTGATCAGTATCCTAAAGGCCTTTACAAGTTTTGGGGGACCCACTACCATGAACGGTATTGAAGGCCCTTGAAAGGTGTATTTGGAACCCACGCTCCACAACACCCACTAGCACTAGAGCTTATTCATTTCCCGGGTAGGGCCCTTTGTTTCCCAGTCCGTTCCTGTTTCAAACTATGTTCCGTATGCTATTACGAGGGGTGTAACTAGAATTTTCGTCCCCTCTTGCAAGAAATCTTGTCCTATTATCATCTCCCACATGCAATTTAAGCCAGTGATTTATCCACACACCCCTAAGGCCCTAACACCCCCTGATGTATTATTGCAACCCCCTTCCTTTTGGGGGTGTAATATTTCAAATAGTGTTTTTCATACTTGTTCTAAAAAATGAATTTATTGCACGAATGATCCATAACATTCCACTTATCCGTATATGCTCAGTGAGTGACGATTCAAAATAAATTTGAAAATTTCACATTCATAATGAAATGGAAAGTTTATTATATTTTTCAGTTCAGTGTTTGGGAACGATTGCTAGAAGCACACGTGCATTCAATCTCGCAGAAGCTGGAAGAATTTTTCATCCTGGACAAACAGCCAACATTTATAATCCCGTTACAAAACAAAGAGGCCTCTGTAAAATGTCTTCACTTTCCCCACTTTTATTATCATAACCTCGCTGAAAGCAAATGACAATTCGGACTTCGGAGGTTCCTTCGACGTTCACCAACTTCTTTTGCCCTCTCCCGGCCTCTCCATGGAAGCGATTAATTTTGCAATACGTTGTGAATCGTCGCCCTTCAAATATATCCCTCTGAACCAGAAGAAAGAGAAGATGTGAGTGATAAGATTGTGAGAGAAAGAGAGAGATAACAGGACAACATGCTGCTAGCACCACCACTGCCACAACTGCGATGTACATAAATAATTTTATGACCGCGGAAGGTTGGTGGTTGCAGAAGTTGAAGAAGCTTTCCCCAGACTGGTAATAATGAATGGAAAGAAAGGAAGTTGTATGAACAAACTAAACCGAATTTGCTCCCGAAAAACACAACCCAGTCGGTGTCATAATACAGTGCTTCTCCCATTGCTAAAGGCAGTTTAGGGCAGGACGGATGAGTTTCAAATGGAAAAGAAGGCACATTTTTTCCCCTTCGTATTCCTTTCATATTCCACCATTCAGAACTTCATTCAAAATCATTTATTGGTTTTAAATATTTTTGTCACAAGAAAAGCGCCAAGTATGTCGCTAAATACAAGACTAACCCTCTTTTTGTTGTTCGTTTCCGACAACAATAGTGAACATTTTGTGCTGTCTCTATCCTTGACACAGGCTGAGCGGCGTCAGGATAGGAAAACGGGATAGGGAATGTTGGACATAAAATTGGCATAGTTTTTAACACAAGGAAGTAAATTAAAGTGTTTTAACTTTTTTTTTTCACATTTGAAAGAGTTTCATAAATTGGTGGCGCCCCGGATTTTCACTTTTGAAATATAGTAACCGTAGGTTTAAAGTATTTTAGGGTACCGTGACGGCTCAATTCTTCTGTTAGTGGTATTGGAAATACCAAGCTCGAGCTCATTTTCCCACATGTTTGGAAGTTTATATCGTCGAAATAAAGCATTTATCATTTTTTTTTTTAATTTCATGGCAGGAATCCCGTGAAATAGTTTTGTTTGTGTTATTTAGCAACACCCTGTATATAACGAAAGGTAAGTCGTAACTTCAAGTTTTACACGAGAAGATGAAACAAAATGCTCCTGCACAAATTTATTTCCGGCAGAGTTGTCCTCGAAGTGATAATAAAAAAATAAATAAAAATGGAACAATATGCAAGGGAAAGTTACAGTTAATTATAAATCAGCTACAACTAAAAAGAAATCGCGTAAGTGTAAAGATACTTGTGTTACGAGAAATTTAGTTTGATAGAAAATCATTATAACCATATTGGCATAGTTTTGTAACTTCTTTCTGGATTTCGGTCGCATCGCCTCTTCGGGTGAAGTCCGTTGCTGAGCGGAGTCCAAATTTAATCCATTGGTGAGCTTTTTTCTCAGCAGGAAATAATTAAACTTCTAGTGTCTAGAACATTGGCAGATATGAAAAATAAGACACGAACAATAAGCTACTCATATATGAAAGTGATTTTGAATGTCTGTTAGAATCAGAGCTTAATTTCTGGGGAAGCTAAAGGGCGCAGGGGCGGATTTCGGCCCTGTACTGACCTCGCCGGGGTAGACCAGAAGTTTCCAAACGCATAGCGGAACAAAGCATAATAATAATAATAATAATTATTATTATTATTCTGTAGTGAACCGTTATACTGCCCCTTCGGAGCAGTGGGCTAGGCCAAGAAATGAAACCGAAATCCACCCCTGGCTACTTCTTATGGACTGTAAACACCTTTATTTAACAAGTTAATAGGTGATTTAGCTGTTCTATTATTCACAAAATTGTGACCTTCAATATTTTAAAATTGTGGCAGACATACTTTCTACAGTATATTATTAATATCTCTTTCCAGAGTACCAGATAGTAAACTATCAACTAGAAAGATCAGAGCAGCCCTAAGGATGGGGTTGTTTGTAAGGGTAACACCGCAACTTGAAGATCCTGTCAGGCCATCTGGTGTTAGTGTGAGTACTGACTGTTTTCACCCTCGGTTAGCTCACTGAAATTTGAAACTGTGTGAGTCTTAAATTAAATATTAGGCCTAATTTCCTCTCATACAGAGTTAAAGTTATATCGAACTTTTATTAATAATTATTGAGTTCGCATTTCTAGTCAGAGATAAATTACACGCCTCGGCTCAATAATAGTTGAAATAATTACATTACATATGAACAACAAATTATTTCCCATCATAATCCTGAACGAATTTTAAACAATGTTTTTCCAGAAAAATATCTCCGCGTTGAGAGGCAGATTGCAATTCTAAAATTCATAGGCATGAATTACTAACTAACCTATCACCTACAAAGTAAATCCCGCCTGCAGCTACACACTTCAGCGCCACTTTCCGAAGCAGTTGTTTTGGAATGCGATGAAATTCCGTCCTGATTTGATGAAATATCTGAATGTTCTGAATTCTTTCCTCTTTTAAAGTCGCTTTTAATCTGGGAAACAGGAAAAAAAAAGTCACAACGGACAAGATTCAACGAGATGGAGGAGAGGGTTCAGAGGAACATTTTTCTTGGCCAAAAAGTCCGAGACCAGTGTTGACCCATAACATCGCGTGCACGCTGTAGGGCATCAGTCGACGATGTGACCGAACCAACAAAGCATTGTCTTCAATAATTCTCTCCTCTCTTGGACTGATGGTGCGTTCGCCAGGATCATTCTCCACAGAGATTTGACCTTTTTTTCGAAGCGCGAAAAAAACACTCAAATGTCGTCGTTCGGCTCATTACCCCCTCGCTGCTTGCTGTCTTGAACATTTAGCACGTCTCTGTAGATGATTTCCCCCAGTTTAAAACAAAAACGAGCACAAATTCATTTCACACTGCGATGTGTGACCACCATCTCGCGCAACACTGAGGCGACGACCACTCGCGCGAAAATACAGTAACGTCATCGTGAGATGCTGCCACATCTACTGATGGAATGGCATTAGTGTTCAAGTAAAATAATAATGATAATTAATTAATTAATTAAATCTGTCCGACAATTAAATAACAGACTTTTATATTTTTGATCTCTCAAAAGGTATGAAGAGCATTTTCCGTATGTTAATATCTGGTGTAGTAAAAAGTAATCCATTATTTTTGCATGATATTGAAGGCTTGACTTACCATAGTTAGAATGATCCGATTTAGGTCACATATGCGCCGTTTTGTTCGATAACGTGTTGTTATTTGGAAGGTAATATCATGATGCCTCTCTCATAGAAGCCCTTGTCCCTACTGGCAAAAAATTGAGACAGTCGATTTTCACAAGCCTCTCTTGAAGCGAATTTTTCACCAGCAAACGTGTTCGCCATGGACAGGAACAGATGGTAATCACTCGGTTCCAGGTCCGGACTATAAGGTGGATGCATAAGAACCTCCCAACCAAGCTCCCGGAGCTTCTGGCGAGTCACTATCGATGTGTGTGGCCTGGCGTTGTCCTGGTGGAACACAATGCCTCTCCTATTGGCCAAAGCTGGGCGATTGCTCCTTCAGACGGTCCAATTGTTTACAGTATAGTTCCGAGTTAAGGGTTTGGCCGTAGGGGAGCAGCTCATAGTAGATAATTCCCTGCCAATCCCACCAAACACACAGCAAAACCTTCCTGGCTTGGGCACCGCTTGCGCCGGCGCACCGCGCTTCGACAACGACCGTTTTCGCGTGGCGTTGTCGTAAGTGATCCACTTTTCATCACCAGTCACCAACCGCTTCAGAAATGGGTCGCTTTTGTTGCGATTCAGCAGCGATTCGCAGATGGAAATTCGGTCCATGAGGTTTTTTTTTGCGTTAACTCGTGTCGCACCCATACATGTATCCAGTCTTATGCAAATGGTTCCACACGGTTTTTTGTGCAATGTTTAGCTCTTGGGCAATCGAAACAGTGCTTACATGACGGTCGGACACGACAATATCCATGATTTTATCGACATGTTCGACACGTGGCCTTCCAGTGCGTGGTACATCTTTGACGTCAAAATTACCGGCACGGAATCGACGAAACCAAAATTGCGCGTGATTGGCTGTTACAGTATCAGGACCATAAACACTATTCACATTTGCAGCCGCCTGGCTTGCGTTTTCACCTTTATCGAAGAAAAACTGTAAAATATAGCGTATTTTCTCTTTGCTATAGTGTCCATTTTGACGCGCGCTCACACAACACTGAGTCAACTCATCAACTATCTGAACAGTGTTTGTAGTACGCAATCTCATCGTTTGAACGCCATCTCGTTGAACCCGATCGGACTTATACAACGCGAGCTACAGATCACTGAAGCCATCTATTGGCAAAATAATGGATTACTTTTTATTACACCAGATGTATAGGTCTAATTGAAATGTTTGAAAGACATTTTTTGTAGTCTTCGGGTAGGAGACTCTATCTTCGCTCCTTTCCCCCTGATAGAAATACTAATTCTAAACATAATGAAAGTATCGAACTACAGACCCCACGTTTTGCAGTTAGATGTTATCAAGAAAACAGATCTATTTAACATGTTATAACGTTTTACTTCCAGAATATAGTCCGAAAACCAATTTGCTAAAGTTTATATTTACATACTGGGTAGAAACTTGGCACACTGAATTTGTACATATTGAACTGGTACGAAAAGAAATATTGTATACGCATGACTCTTTGCGCTAAGTGAAATATAATTATATCAGGAACAGATCTATTGTATTTAAAAGAAAATACTGCCTTCATGTAAAACAACACTCCTTGACACATTAAAACATTCGGTTATACAAATTTGGTACCTACATCCATAAATTTTGGTTTGTGTGATAAGTTCTGAGATGAAGTAAAAATATGTTGTTTTCTTCAAATTGCAAAGAATTTTCTGTATAATAATAAACACTCCAAAAAATAGTCGTATCAATCAACAGACGATGACTATAGTGAACTTAGTGACCATACTTTTGAAATTCCCAGTCTTTGTTATCCAAGGGGCAAACCTGTCGCGTCTTGAGCCATCGAGAAATGCAATGGAAGTGAAATGCGTGGTTGCATACTCCCCAGGCAACTGTACATTCATCACTCGTTGCTGAGGCTTGATTGGCCTGGCATTCAATACATAGATCCATGATGTGGTTGCGGCAGATGGCGCAGTTATCTACCACGATATCCCAAGCCCACAGAGTAACAGCATTCCATTTCTTCACTTCAAACCTCTTCTTTTCTCCTTTCGAACTGCTGGATGTAGCCAATTCATCTTCATCGTCAATATCCATTGCGGAAGCCATGTTTAATGTTGTCACTGCGGTAAAAACTGAACAATGACTTTGTTTTCATTCACCACAACTACGAACAGAGCCAGAGTTCTGGTTGGACAATATTTTATTGTTCATAAAACACATTGTTGCTTCTTCTATAATAAAGCTGAAAATATAGATTCTATTCTTTTTGAGATCTGCAGTTAAAAGGATGTAAGTTCTTACCTAAGTTAGGGTTCAATTAATATATTCTTAAATCTACTTCAAAAACCCCAAAACCTTTTGTCTTTAAGGGGGACATGAAACAAAAGAAATAAACTTTCAAAAAACATGTTATAAACAATTTATGGCCATCGTAAATTCTTCACTTAAATTAGATCATACATTTTTTTAAAAAACGTTCTCTCTGTAGTTTGTATATTTTGAAAATGATTTTTGACATATCTTTTTCTATCAGTTTCTTGAAACTATTTAATTCAAATTGCTTCCAAAATATAATTCATTAACTACTATGCAGAAAATTATGTTTTCAAAATTTTGAATAACAATTTCCATATCAGTACTTTTCTTTCTGTAAACAATGTGAGTATTATAGCTGTACCTGAGAGACAAAACCGCTTTGTTCTCGAGAAAAAAGAAAAAAAAAACAGTTGTTTTCACTTAGAAACTAAATGGGCAAACTGCATATTATATTATTTACATGGACTTACAATATTTGACATGTTTACAACAAGAATTATGCCACCATTATGAGAGCCCTTGCGAATACTGTACAAAACTGTATTAATCACGTTTTGGCCAAAATTGGACTTACGTAGCTCTGGCTCTCAGGTACAGATATATCTTCTTTTGGTATAAATAAAGCGCTACTTATAATATAAGTACGCAGCATGAGCTCACTTCTCCAGCAATTCTAGTACCAACACTGACAACTGATTGTAGCCACAGGAATTCCACCAGGTTCAATCGGGTCATGGCAGGGTGAGTCTCCGTGGCACGTATTCCCTGGTCAGGCCGGATCACTGAGTCACCAAAAATATTCTGAGTTCACATCTGGTTGTATCTTGATAAATAATGGTAAAAGACATCTCAGCAAGTCACTATCAAATTTGTATGCGAGAATCACTTGAGCTAAATTCATGATTGAAAAATGCATTTTACGCGTAGATTGGATTTCTGTGCTACCTGCCTCCTGTACAATGCCAGTTACTTAAGAAAGAAATTTTATGTGGGGAAATCCCATCTATGTTGCCCAGTAGAGGTGCGTGCTCTACTGAGTACAGATGAAACGCGATACTGCCCCCAAATCAAGTCATGCATACATCCTGTTTATTTGGAACTATCGATATCCCTTCCCACCTCCGCCACCCGTGAGAGTGTACAAGTGGAATTCGGGTAATCATGAATACAGATATGCAACACTTGCATCCACGAGCGCCTCAAGCGTGCTCTACAGTAGTCTGCGGAGCGAGCTGGCCACACCATACGGTGGAAGAGTGCAAAAGTCTTGTCACTACCCCAGCTCGTTGTTGACGAACATTGTCGTCTACGTGCAGAAATTCTCGTCCGACTGCACTCGGAAAAGCTGAAAACACTCTTACCAGTGACATCACAATACATCTTAGCTGTGACGACACCACGATTTAGCATATGGAGTGCACTCAATATTATGGTCGCCCTCTTCTATACCGCTCGTGTTCGAGAACCTTGGAAGGTCTGAATCTGGTTCTGGGTTCACGCTAGATGATGACAAGTCTGGATATACTGCTTACACTGAAGCAGAACTCATTGCAGAAACTTGCATGCCGCCATTGTTCCCATATCTATGCACCGTGGTCTTTGCAGTTCTGCACTACCTCGCAAGAGCTCTACTGTGATGTGTTCTCAATGGAATGCATCATAAAGCCTACGGGTATACCGTATATAGACTTTGTTCATACAGGCGAATATACACAGTACACCGACACCTTAGTAAATTCCCGTGCTTACCTGTGATCCCTGGCAATCATGGACAGTTAACAGCCTTGTTGGAGGAAGGGGGTGATACGAAGAGGTATCCAGGACTGAACCGCCGGCATATACGTATGTCCGTCCCGTGGGAACCACCTCTGTATGTGACTCTGGTCGAAATGTGCATCAACCTGGACTCCAATAGTTGGTATACAACAACTTCCAGTCTCGCAGACATTCTACCCCTCGTTACATCATCAAAAAATGAGTACACTACACCATGACAACCCTGTTCACTGCCTGTCCTCATGTGAACACTCACACCTCAGCCTCCACGCAACAAACAGCCTTCTCTACTTGGTTTCACTACCTAATCTTCTTTTCTGACGTGTGATTTCTTTTCGTTTTCAACACCTACGAGTGTTTTGTGCTTATATTGTGTCTGTAGTTAAAGCTACAGATTTCAAGAACGTTTGGTACGCGCAGCTTACAATAGAAATAACGGTCGTAATACAACTCTTAAAATGGCGGCGTCCTATCGGTAATAATAAACAGAAAATAACCGAACCTGATCTTCCTATCCTAACCTAACCGTTCCGAACTAACTTATTATAATAGATATGGTAATATAAGAATGTTTCTGACACGAAAAATGAAGAAAAAATATAATTTTGCATATTACAACTTCGATCGTTATTACTATTATGATCGGACGCTGGTTTGGTTTCGTTCGGCCGATTACAAGTGCACTAAATGCAAAATCCTATAATTAATGAGCATAAGTGTATGTAAGACAAAGTCATAAACGATTCTAAAGTCTGAAAATAAATAAATAAAAACCTCTTTCATTGCAGTTTTTCCTTCATGATACAGACGACTACCCTGAAGAGAATGCAGGTATTCTTGTTGAAAGCAGTACCTCCACCACAATTCCTATTTCAGCGACGCAAATATATGGTGATGAAAACATCCGAAAGTTGCGAATATCACAAAGAAGTTGTTTATTTCCCGACGAAGGTGCTTTAACAGTTAGTGCCATCTACAGCTACGAAGCGTGTACCATGCAGTGTAGAATGGAGAATGTTATTCAACTTTGCAACTGTACGCCCCATTTTTACCCACAGAGAAGTAAGTGCAATATATTAAAGAACAACATCAAATCAATTGAATTTTAACAATTTATAAGTAAAATTCTCGACGTTAGCACAGCAACTGAGCAGCTTGTTTGTGTTAAACGTGATGTCTGGGCTTTAGTATCGTGTGTAATGAAAAAAGCAAATAATCTAGCCTGACTGTGTCAATTATTTTCGTGTAGTATGTAAAATGCTGTGAATGCAGAAAGATGTCATTTTCACTTTATATGAGGTCAAACATTAACGAGAAAGACGTCATCAAATGACGAAAAATCACGTGATAATGATGTTGATATTCCACAGTCAAGTAGACGTCATTACATGCCAAACATATTACGTCTGTTAGTAACTTTCAATTGAATCGTGCGTTTGAAGTAGGAAACAAGTCCAGAAAGCTGTTTTGTGGGAAATTAACAAAAACTGTATAATATGTTTATTATTTATTGAAAGGAAACAATATTGCTACTGAATATTCAAAACGGTCTTCTGATACTTTCGTACTGCTAAGACAGTTTACAAGTATTGTATTTTTTCCTGTAGAGTTAAAAAAAAGTTGGTGGATTTGTTTCCTTCTTCAAACATATGGAAAAACGTCTGCACATTTTGAAGTGCTGAGACGTAGGAATGGAAAAATCGACCAGAAAATGAAGAAAAACGCAATAGAAACCTTGAAATGAATGTTATTGACAAGAAATGTATGTACAATGAACTCGAAAGTTACAAGTAGGGGGCCTATGTAATAAATTCATTCATTTATCCGTCTACCCACTGACAGAAATTTCGCCCTACAAATGTGCAAAACTGCTTTTTTTTCGTAACAGTGATAGCAATAGTTCCTATATGTAAACATCCGTTAACAGTAGCAGTTAAAAATATCAGTGTATGAAAACGTATCTAAATGCGAGTTAGTTATTCCCGTCTGTGAAAAAGATGTTTAAAACAATATTTTAGATTAACCTATTTACCTGTATCCTGTTACGTGTGCAGTAGAGATATGGACAAAGGTAGTTTAGTTCCTACCATAACTGTTGTAAAACTATTCTATGTAATTATCGGAGCTTGGATTTACTGGTGGAGAAGAAACAGTATATCAAAACACAATTAAACCAGGAAAGTATAAAGCGGTGGGTAGGGG
>JAGDQP010020489.1:16776-33214 GCA_022664845.1 Lepisma saccharinum | reverse complement strand
AGGAGTTGGTCTACTGCTCCCACGCTGACCAGACGGGTTGGGAGAGGAGAGCCGAAGCTCTCACTGTGATCGCCACTGTCTTTTATTCACAGCAGCTCCCCAATTGTCCTCACGATGCTGGGTCAACACCGAAATATTTGAGCCCCCATCGGGAATCGAACCCGGGACCGCTCGCATTGAAGTCGAGCGCGCTACCGACTAGGCTACGCATATGATCTTATATATTTCCCTTTTTTCTTTTTTATAAGTTATTACACACTACAGTATTTAGACACTACTATAATGAGACTATGCTTTTATCATGATAGTTTTTATTCAGTTTTTTTTTTCTGTATACAGATTATATTGTTGTCTATAAGTAGTCCTAATTCACATTTTCATTGCTGTTATCAGTTTTAGTGTTTGGATGTCTTCTCTTCTTCTGTAACTTCTAATACCAAACATTTTGTATTTGTTTATATTTATTTATTGTGCATAATGAGATGTACTGGCAGAGTTTCAAGTATATGTGTACTTCGGTCAAAACACCCCGTAAAAGGAGACGTGGAAGGAAGCGGCATCTGGCAGGTATTAGAAACTAATTTCTTCTCTTGTTCTATAAAATATCTCTCTCAATTTAAGGAACAGGAAAGATTTATGAAGATCGTATGCTGTCTTTACGTCTGTTTGTCCAACAACATTAGAAGCACTTCTTTATTTTTAAAATGAAAGTAACAAAACAGTAAACGGCCACTCAAGAAAACAATATGAAGCTCCTGATTGATACCTCTTACCATATTTCAAATTTGTAAACCTATTTTCAGTAAAGTTACAGTAAAATTTACAACAGGTTTTAATTGTGCCACATGCCTAAGACTCAGATTCAGGGATTCTGCCAGAATTTCAAGTTTGGTGGGAGTGTAAAGCCAAAATTAGGGTATATTAGCAAGGTTTAAGTAGATTTTTAACCGTAAACGTTTTAAAGTTAGGGAGATGTGTTCGAGAATTTTAGGGGAGACCCCCTCCCCCTTCATTGGAGAGTCTGGTAGAATAGAATACATTTTGTTTTGTTTTATTTTTGTGGAACCAAAACAGATAGAGAGAAACTGGTTTTAGATTTGTGTTCAACGACATTGCTATATGGGGCCCTTTTTTTTAAGTTTGTTTTTTTCATTTGCTTTAGATTTCTCCATTTAAAGAATTCACTCCAGTGTTGTCAGGTCCCGTCGCAATATTGTTAACAACTATAGTGATGATAGTGATGCATATACTTTGTACAATGTATTTACTATTAAATGGTGGAAGACCTCAAGCTGTGTACTGTACAGTTATAACAATGACTTCAGAGATGTAGGAAATTTAGAAGATAGAACCATCTGTACTCAAAATGGTTGAAGAGTATTTGTACTTGATTATGCGTTCATTCATTTTTTACTTTTAATTTCTTTACTCTTTTCATTTCTGTATCTAGTTTGTTTTCATTGATGTGATGCTATGGCATTCCTTATCAAAGTTATCATTAGTGTTCTTCAAGACAAGCTAAACCTTCTCTATTCATCTCGATGTTGTGCTTTCCTTTCTATCTCAATACACGATTTATCTTCCTTAGTAGTGTGAAGAAGTTGGATTCGTCTGCTTCCTCTTTTCCCCTAAACAATATATTTAATTGCATTCCTCAGTATACAATCTCTGCACAACCAATGCCCTAACCAGTTTCTTTCTCTCTTCTTTGTTGTCTCCTGTATTATACGGGCATCCATGATGTCAAAAATTCGAAGGATATCACTTGATGAACCGACAGAGAAAGGATGTACAGAGCAGCAACTTACAGGACAGGCTCGCCAGTGTAAAGAATCACGAAATTGGTGTTATATTACCAGTCTGCCATCTTCACCTGAGTTATGTATGTGCTAAATCTTCACCTGAGTTATATATGGCGCCCGACGGGGACTGAGTCGCTTTTCATAAAGATTCGCCTTGACGCGCAATTCAAAATGGATGAAAAAGAGCTGAATTGTGATTGGTTCAGCGAAATTGAATCCAGCAAACCGTAGAATCTCCTCTTCGTTACTATGTGATGTGTGTAGTTCAGGTTTCTCCGTTCATAGCTGTATAGTCGAAAGTCAGGTAACTCGCATCGTATGGGAAAATTTCCAATAAAACGATTTGTATGTACTTTGTCTGTGAATGACTCCAGTCAAGACAAAAGGGATGGGAAGAAAGCGGCCAGGGCCTTTATTATAGGTAACATCCCAATATTCTTCTGAGAATCCTGATGAAAAATCTCTATCAATGTGCGTTATAAAAAGGATCTGAACATGCAGCGCCTTTCCAATGCTGAACCTATATCTGCCATCTTCACCACTAGACCACAGAAGCCTGATGCTACGTGAACATGCGTAATAAAGTATTCCTGTAATTACTTACATGTGAAAAATCAAAATTAATCAAAAATACATCCCTTAATTTGACAGTCATGTAAAGTTAAACTATTTCACTATCAAGAGCTGGAAACACTGACTTGATTGTGCGGAGAAAGTGAATTGTTTGGGGGAGCAAGTGCTCTCTTTCTTGCCCCAATGTCCTTTTCTTCATCCCATTATTTGTCTGTCAGGAAGAAAAGAGAGTGAATTGGTTTGAATTCTAAACGATGACTCATTGAGGTATCTCTTTGATGGAGGCGACAGAAAGAGGCCCTCTTCATATTCCCCAATCATTTTCCCGCTCTACTGAATGCGGGGAAACTAGCATCCCGCTTTCACTTTCTTCTAAAAGAAAAAAAAAGGAGAGTGAGAAAAGGAAAGGAAATCTTGTTTTCTCACCACGATTCACTTAAATAGTTTTTTTTAATCTTTTCTTTTTTAACTCTGTGATTTAATTATTTGTGCTGTAACATAACACTTGTCTTTGAAGCTTACACTTACATGTTAAATTCACTGGAAGGCGAGCCGCCGACCAGAATCGCGGTCCACCCTCAAATCTGTATACTATATAGTTCCAGATTTTATCCCGTTATGAATATGAACTTAAACCCTCGACCCCAGACCAACTGTATCAAGCAGTTTCTTATTCCCGTGATGTATTGACAGGATAGTGGCAGATCAACCCAATATTTTATGAGATTGTAGTCTCACAAAATAAAGGGCATGCGTGATTCCAAGCTACCGCGGAAATAAACTAGGGTGGTTTGTGAGATTAACTAATAGGAATTTTAACTCACCAAAAGTGTACTTCAGAAAGTACAAGATAAAGATAAAATGAATTGTATGGGCGGTAACAGCACTATGGCTTACGCCCCTCCCGTTCAGAAAGTACAAGGCTACCGCAAAGTAATGCTTACAATTTTCAATAAAAGTAATAACGTTCACCACAGAACATTTATGTTAATGAAAAAGTAACAAACAACAATCAAAATATACTAACTCAATATGAAGTACTCGTAATTATAGAAAATCGCACAAAGTCGTCACTGCGTCGTTCTCATTTAAACCGATGTGGTTGTTTCCCATTTAAACTGATGGAAAAGAGCTGCTGAACACCAAGTTTAGGATAACGAAGCCAGTATCCCAAATAATGGAATATTCAAGATCACAAATTCAGTACCTTGAGTAGATTCAAAACTCAGCACGAGGTTCGTAACAAATAGCGGACGATCCACTACTAAACTGGTTAGCAACAAATAAAAACTACATCTAAACCATAAAGCACCATACGTGTTGAATTGATCCATTATAGAGGTTCAAATTAGCAGCCGCAAAAATATGAAATAATGGATAAACCTCTCAAATCTGAAACTCAATAACGTCGTGAAGTAACAAAAAGAAAAATATAATTAGAATCCAAATATACTTGCGTTAAAACCCAACTCGTATTTTCCAATTGTCAAAACCAATAGCTAAAATGATAATACATTATTTAATATAGTTTTCATCTCGCCGCAGGTCGCACAAAATTACATTGGGGTCCGCGGGCCAACTGTTGGCCATGCCTGCACTAGTTCAAAACAGTATAGAGTATCAGAAACACCTTGCCTGAACCTAAAAGACATGAATTATGTAGCTCCCATGATTTACGCCTCACTTTAATCATTTTTATATTCGTCAGGTAGAGATCGAAATCCCAATTCACTGAGAATTCCCATTTCTGCTAAATAATAATAATAATAAGATGTGTACAAGATGGCGACAGTAGCCACATGATCAGAATTGCATGCATGGCTACGAAAAGAAACCGTTTTCTCGTTCTACGCATGTGCACAAAGAACTGAAAACTGGAAATATCCACCTCAGTAAACAAAAAGTCTGGGTTTCCCTAGATTTCCATAGAACAACATGAAATACTAAAAATTCCGCGGAACTTTACTAGGAATTCCTAGCAATGTTTACAAAAAAAATTTAACAGTGCATTCTGTTATTGTGTAAAATCGGAAGTTCCTATCGACAACGGTATATTGGCGGTTGCACCCATAAATTCCTCCAATTTTAATACACTATTCAGAGTTTGTATAATATTTTAAAGAGAGACAAAGAGGAAAAAATTGAACAAAATTACCAATAATCTTCAACCCCAGAAGTGTACATGAAAATCCATTGACTGTTTTTCGTTCAATTGGCGTCAAAAGTTCTTTGTCTTAACTAAAATTGATTCTTTTGAAAAACTTTAGAATAGTTTAACCGTTTTGATTATAGTTTTATGTAACTTACAGAAGATAACGTTGCCTTCAATTTATTGAAAGTGGTACAGAATCGATCAATCCATTCCGGTTAAATGAACAAAAGAAAATTATCTAAGAACTTTTGACCCAGATTGTACAGTGCAAGAAAAATGCACTTCATTTTAATTTTAGAAGCCTCTATTTTTTTTACCACTTCTTGTATAATTCTTTTAGTTCTTACCATTAATTGACACATCTTAAAAACTTATTGCTAACAATTTAGAATGTGCCAATTAAAGATTTTGTTACCATAAAAACGAAACAGAAAGTTGCAGGACCTGGGATAGAACCGGGTCCTATCGACTACGACTTATTCCTTTAATCACCTAACGTACAAAACAACAAATTCGTCTATTTTCATGGCATAGTTTAGGGTCACGTGAGAATGGCAGAGATTCTGCAAGAATTCCCAATATGGGGTGCCATTCCTTCAATTCTGGAGCAAACACAGGCAATGTTAACCTTTTTTACGGTTAAAAATCGAGTTTAAAAAATCCTGAAACAAAAAAACTCTATTTACACTCCGCAATCTTGTCTTTACTCACCCTTCCTAAACTGAAAAATCTTGGAAGAATCTCTGGATACTGAAGACAACAAAGGAAAACAAATGAAGGCAGTTAAAACAGTGTTTATGCAAAACGAGATAACTAGAAGGAGAAAAGAAACAAGCGGTTTTATGTCGCGATAGAAATATTAAACACTTCTGTAATATTGCAAGTGAATACTGTGTGTATTTTTCTAATCAGATCTTTTGTTTTCGAATAAGTTGCGGATTTTGCTTACGTTCGACATTTTGTTCTCAGATTGGTATCTTTGAGAGACGCCATGGCTGCTACGTTTCCCAATTCCTTTTCCTAAAAGATTGCTTGCCTATGGAGCATCATCCTTCAGACGTGACGACATGTAACCTTCAGGTGCTGTAAATATCGAAAATGTAGTTTCCAAGTTTCTTCTACTCAAGGGAGTAACCAATGTTGATCAAATTTCCCTGTAGTATATGCAACCAGGTAGAAGTCCGAGGTTTTACTGGTGGAGTGATGGCAAGGGAACAATCCTCAAAATATCATAATTTAGGGCTCGACACTTTCAATTTCTCTGATAATGTGAGCCACACGGCCATATATGTATGCAAGTGATCAATTAACGATAACTATCTGTTCCAACTTCATAAAATGTCTCTAGATATACTTATTTTAGTTGTTTTAGACATTAACTTTTCACTAGTGTTGTTCGGAATTGTGAAGTCAATTTCGGAATTTTTTCAATTCCGACCTTCGAAATTCTGAAGTTCCGACATTCCGGATCTCCGATTCAGGAATCCTGATTTCAATTACGAAATATTCCATTCCGAATACCCCCACTTTTGATCACTTTGGTGAAGCTAAAACTTTAGCAATAAAAAAAAAATCACTGGAATAACAGAGAAACATATGTATTATTTACTCTCTGATGTTTTTTTTTTTTTAATTTGGGCTGTTTACTTTAGTTCGTTGGGAAAATGTATAATGATGAGATCACATCAGCAATATTGGACAACCTTACGTTGTTCACCCATCAAATAAATCAACACAGTCCTCTTAAATTCATTGGATATATTCGCTCTTACTTGTTTCCCACCTCCACGCACATCGCATCAGTCAAGTACTTATTTTCATAGGTTGTCAAGATCTAAGATTAAAAATAACTTAAAAGGAATAATAATCAATATTAAAATAATATTTGCGGTGTTTTATATTAGTTTTTAATAACAGTTATTCAGAATGAATTAAACCATTCTTTAATTTAATGGGAGTGGTCGGTAAAGACTCCTGATATAAATCATGTTCCAACAAAATTTTAAAATAATAGCAATCATTGAGTAATTTGTAATAATAATAGTGTGACTAACAGTAAAATCAGATAACGTACTGTTTGATATGGGGGAGGGGAGGGATAAATCCCAAAACTAGTGCCTTTTTACATTATTTCATCCTGTGAAATACACCCAATAGAGTGCGAGGAGCACAACATGAAATATGGATTTCGCCAGATTTCGACCTTTAGCCCAGTTATGGCACCAGATGCGCATGCGAGAATTAGCTTTGATTTACACTAGTGTGTATGTGTGTGAGAGAAGGAAAGCGTGTGTGTGTGTGAGCGTGTTTCGTTGGATGTGATTTGTTAGCGCGTGATAGTATTACATTGGTGAAGCTACTACCATTGCTTCTAGAACCATATATATATTTCTCCTGGGAGAGCGTCATAATATCCGGACTGGAGAGTGTATGGCGACTTCTGGAAAATTATGACGGCAGGAAATTATTTCCGTCCCGCTGGATTTGGCTTCCGTACAGTTTGGCCTTTCTCGCTTCGGTCAAAGTTTGCTCCCCGTTTTTTTTTTTTTTTTTTTTTTTTTTAGCAAGTTCATGTGTTGTAAATATATTGCTTACGATATATCTGAACTTTGAATCTTTTCTGGTTGTCATCTTTAATATCACTGACAAAAGAGTAGAATGATGTAAACGTGTGGTATAACAAATTGAATAGGTTAAAAGACTTTTTGGTGTTTAGTGCAATTTGAAAATTGAAGTGTACTTGAGAATATTTTTAATTTTAGCATTTATTTCTCTCTCAAAACAAAACTGTTTCGGAGAAAGATTTAATATCCTATTCAATAGGTCTATTCTTGAACAAATGGAAGCAATTAACCATGGCGTGTTGAAGAACATGGTGCTTGAAACTGATAGCCTTAAGTTGGACGGTGGATTTTTTTACACTCAAACAAGAAAAATACACTGTTAGTTTTTGTTGCATATTCATTTTTCTTTCTTTATTTTTTCCGTTTGTCTGTCTTTTGTTTTCTTTGTTGTACGCATTTCAAGTTTCAACACATTATCATTCGAGTTAACGCCTACTCGTAGTGTGTACTAGTCGCTACAGAAAAACGATCGTTGATTTTAAACCGTGGGTGGTGATGAACCACGCACAACAATGATACAGGCAAAAAAAATAGAGGAATCCCCCAACCAAGAGTTTACAATATTGTATTATGTGCTTCACGAGCAATTATTATCATTCGAGGATACTCAAAATAGGAAAGTAACACCGATAACTGGGACCATTTGAAAGTGGAAACTTGCACAGTACTTTTTCTTTGTGGTGTCGAATAATGTTCATGTCAATTTTGGCGCTGATACGTCTAACGATATGGAAGCCATTTGAAAAAAAAAAATTTAAAACAGGTTTGCAACACTGGCAACTGTGCTTCGTAGGGACGGGAACATCTACAGTGTGTTTCCTATCGTGTTGAATAATGTTTATGCCAAGTTTGGTGCGAATATGTACAACGGAATGGAAGCACTGATTCAAATTTAAATTGAAGTTCAAATTTAATTTTAAAATAGGTTGGCAACACTGACATCCATACGACCCAGACTACCTCTACGACCTGTCCCAGTATCCCATCTCATGCACATACATGCAAAGTATGGTGTAAATCATGGATGTGTGCATATTTGCATAAGTAACAGGCAGAAACATTCATTTTTGTACAGATTTTTTAAAATGTATAACATGGCACTCAATGTACCTTATAATGTTATCACAGATCTTTAAAAATAGGTAAGATTTTACACTTAAAACTAAGCGAAGCTAAACTGCCTGGCTGAACAATGCGAAAGAATTTGGACCCGCGAGACGGCTCTCTTACTCAATGGAGTGATGT
Source organism: Lepisma saccharinum (assembly GCA_022664845.1). Classification (NCBI taxonomy): domain Eukaryota; kingdom Metazoa; phylum Arthropoda; class Insecta; order Zygentoma; family Lepismatidae; genus Lepisma; species Lepisma saccharinum. Next base: position 24,818 of record JAGDQP010020489.1, on the reverse strand, counting down.
TGCAGGCTTAAGGCAACACCTCTCGTTGCCATATTTCTGTCTTTCTGCGCTACAGTCCACTACCAAATTATTTATGTAGTACCCCAATCGTCCGTGCGATGGTAACTTAACAGTGAAGTTAAAAACCACAACCGCGAATCGAACCCTGGTAAGCTTGCGATGAAAATGCGAGAGCACTAAACAACTCGCGCTTACTATCTTATAATTAGGACGAAATCACACCAAACATGACGTCCCCATCCATATTTTTTTATTAATAATAGTACCACCTAACGATTCTTTAAGTTAAATGTAAATACGCCTAATAGGCATTACCTATAGAAGATTGTTTTGATTCATTAAAATAGCAATTTTATTTTAGTATACATATCAAAGAAATGGGTAACAGGATTTTAAAATACTCACTGATTCACAGTTGTTAAATATAAAGCCATTTCCTCTTTCCATCTATTTGATAATGAAGAAACAAAACTCTATGTTTTTAACTCTTCCAACTAAAGGAAAGGAGAGTTAGAACATGAAAGAGTGATATTAACTGGCACATTATTTTCGGCTGCCATCTTGTGTCGTTGACAAGTGTAATTAAGATAGATTTCTGCTTTTTACTAGAAACTATCATCTGGCAACGGAGTAATGAAAGAAGTCTTGTTGGTAATTTAAACTGAAAGCTACAGAACTTTTGTTTTCGTCCCCCAAAGACAATGAAAGAATTAGCTAGTGAGATAAACGAAGATGTTTCCTGTTTAATGATTCTTTCTTCCCCTCTCTCTCTCTTTCTTTCTACGTTATAAAAAATAAACTTCATTTATTTAACACTTTTTGTAGACATGAATTCTTTGTTTAGTGCCCAAGAAGTGTTTAAGAAATGACTCCACTGGGAAACGAATCTGCTATTTATCATAATTAGTGTGATAACTATGGCGACATGTTCTTTAAGGCAAGTTATTTCTTGTTCGTTTTAGCTCGCCCCTTTTCTCTCTCTCTCTCTCTCTTTTCCCTTCGTACTTTCAATGGCATAATTCAGAATACAGTACTACCTGCATTTCCAATGTCTTAATTAGTTTCATTTCTCTTCTTCTTTATTGTCTCTAGAATTTTTCGTCTTCCGCCTGTTCTCTTCGCCATTTCCTACTTGACTTCTTTTTTGTCGATTTCATGTTCACATTTCAATTTTCTTTTTCACTCTTTCAAAGAGGCTACGTTCCTGCAACACGCAACACAATAAACCATTTCAAAACACTTAATCAATCTTTCTCTCAAATCTTTGTTCATCCGCGTTATTCGTACGGATTCCGGTGAGGTCTAAAGGACTCTAGTACTAACGTGTACTTGAGAAGAAGAATCGACGGATGTAGTCAATAATACTGTAAATCTACTTTGGGGTGTAACATTTTCTTAAACTAAAGTCAGTTAACTACAAAGAACAGGTTAATGTGATCACTTTTTCGACGCTATATACTGAAGAATTTCACAACAGAAATGGGTGGAATTGATATGGATATAGTGTGAATGAAAAGTGTAAAAAAAAAAATGTGTTTTAAGACTAATCCTGAAATGTTGTGGCTACATGCACGTCATGTCGTGACTAAAATATAGGCAAGTCAAGTCGTGACTAAAATATAGCCACATCCATTGCGATGTCAACATTGCAGGCATGTCAGTTCTTAGGTAAAGATCGACATCACAATATGGTGTGAATACTCTTTCGAAATCGTTAGTCTCCAGCGATCTCAGTTATATAGGTGATAGAGTGTCGGCTTTGTGGGTGAAGACTCGGGTTGGATCCCCGTGTAAGCATTTTTTTAAATTTTATTTTCTTTAAGACAACATCCCTATATATTGATATTACTTATTGGTAAATGCCCCTTTGTACTCTTATATTTTCAACATCTTAACGCGTTTTGGAATTTTCACATGCTACAAGGACGTATTAGCTATCGAAGGTTGGCTAGACGTAAGACCTGACGTGCCTGCAATCTTGGTAGGACAATGGACGTGTCTGTATTAGAGTCATGACTTGAAGTGCCTATAGTCATAACGTAAGTGTGCAAGAAATGTTTAGAATTTGCCTCCCAAAAGGTGTAATAAACTCCTCACACTTCTTGTAACGTTACTTACTCTTTTCGGCCACACAAGTAAGAGAACTTCAGAGGTGATTTGCACAAGAAGTATAGAATAAAGTGTATCAATTCTTTTATAGTATATACTTTCCATGCCTTCATAAAACCAGAGAAGATGACATCAGGACGTCTTACCGCGTCTCCCATGATATTGCAACCAAATTAAAGACTAGACTATTTCCTTCAAAAAGACATCCAAATGTTGTGTGTCGTACGTATATACGTCCTGATGGTCATTGAAACCCATAAGACAGCATCGTCTGCCATTTCGTAGCTCAAAATCAGCACAGCGAGTGGAATAAAGCCTCTGGTTTGAGCCCTCAGGTATAATCGACAGAGCTGCATCACTTCGGCCTGAGCCAAATTTGCAAAAAGGTCTTAAAATTAAATTCAGAAAAATTCATATGCATAACCTCTTAATAGCACTGCTTTGAAATTTAGTTTAATATCAAAATTTTTTGATTAGTAGTTCTGTAACAATAGACAATAATACTAAATTTTTCTTTTTCCAACGATAGAAAGCCCCTTTTCCCAAAGAATATTTTCTGCAATGTTTAGAAACGATTTGTTGTATGTAAACAAGTAAGATCTCTTTGGAATCTTCTCTATATTTACTTTTATAACGTGAGACTATAACTCGTCATAGTATCGACAAAGAAGATAAATTCCTTCTAAAATGCTCCTTTTTCCCAGTTTATGTAATTCCCACCCACTAGTGTGTAATTCAGGTGTGGAATAGGTTTGGTTTGTTCATTATATCCAAGTCAGTTAAATTGTGGATTTTTTTGTGTGAATTTTTAAAGGCTGAACTTTATTTAAAAAATTGAAAAAATCCCATTGATGTCACTGTAACATCCAGTTAAAGCCACAAAAGTGTTATATAGAACTATCTAACAATATATGGTCAAGAAAAAATCATTTTCGCCTATGTACCACTTGTTGTAGGACCGAAAGGTTAGGTCACGAAGTGCGACCTTTTTTATATCAACGTCCACTCGTTAATATGGTTCTTCTAGAATCTACGTAATCATATTGTGCTCCGTGCTACTGAAGATAGTGTACTCTGTGGAAAAATATTTTTTCATAGTAAAGACGCAATAATTAATTACAAACACAAATTAAATTTCTTCTATAATGTGCTGAAGAATAGCGTTCAAACAAACCAACACTATTTCATCATATGCAACCACTTACAGAAAGAGGAAGTCACGTGATCAACAACATCTACATTTATGCAAGAGTAACTTCAATATAAGTGTTTTCGATCTCCACGAAAGTCTGTGTGATGTTAAATCTTGTGCTGAAAGTGGCAGGGCCTAAAATTCAACGAAATCACAGCTCCACACTGGTAAAATTTTTATATAGTATAGAAAAACTAGTTTAGTCAGCATTTGTTTTGACATATAATCAGTGTTCTATCCAGTACATCATGTTTACCTGCGACCAAAAAATTATTATCTATATATTAAAAAACTTTGCTAAATCTTTGGCAAGTCCGTCCGACCTTTACACTGAACCGATTTTGATCAATCTTTTTTTAAAACATCCGGCTTAACACGTAGATGAGCCATCAATAAACCGCATTCCTCTCTGTCAAGCTTGAACTGAGGCAGAAGTGTTTGAGTGTTCTCCCCTATGTATTCCTTATGGGGGAATATTTATCATATTTCTCACAAACTTTGGCCAGTCCGCCAGGCCGTTCTACTGGACCGATTTGGCTCATTCTTTTTTTACAATATCCATCTTAACATGTAAATTAAGCATCAAGAAACAGCATAGTTCTCCGTCGATTGCGAACTGAGGGAGAAGTGTTTGAGTGTTCTCTCTTTGTACAGTACGTGCGGCCGTTCTACTGGACCCATCTTGATCATTCTTTTTTTTAATATCCAACTTAACACGTAAATTAAGCATCAAGAAACTGCATAGCTCTCCGTCACATCTGAAATGCAGGGGAAGCGTTTGAGTGTTCTCCCTTTGCACAGTCCATCCGGCCGTTCTACTGGATTGATTTTGATCATTATTTTTTTTAATATCCACCTTAACACGTAAATTAAGCATCAAGAAACCGCATAGCTGTCCATCACGTCTGAAATACAGGGAAAGCGTTTGAGTGTTCTCCCTTTGTACAGTCTCTTATTTTTTCCCTTTTTCATTCATCTATATATTAAAAAACTTTGCTAAATCTTTGGCAAGTCCGTCCGACCTTTACACTGAACCGATTTTGATCAATCTTTTTTTAAAACATCCGGCTTAACACGTAGATGAGCCATCAATAAACCGCATTCCTCTCTGTCAAGCTTGAACTGAGGCAGAAGTGTTTGAGTGTTCTCCCCTATGTATTCCTTATGGGGAAATATTTATCATATTTCTCATAAATTTTGTCCAGTCCGCCCGGCCGTTCTACTGGACCGATTTTGCTCATTCTCTTTTTAAAATATCCAGCTTAACATGTAGATTGAGCATCAAGAAACCTCATACTTCTCCGTCAAGTTCGAACTGAGCGAGAAGTGTTCGAGTGTTCTCCCTTTGTCCAGTCCGTCCGTCCGTTCTACTGGACCGATTTTGATCATTCTTTTTTTTAAATATCCGGTTTAGCACGTATACGAGTCACCAATAAACTGCATTCCTCTCCTTCAAGTCTCAACTAAATTAGAAGTGTTTGAGTGTTCTTTCTTTGTCCAGTCCGTCCGTCCGTTCTACTGAACCGATTTTGATCAATCTTTTTTTTAAACATCCGGCTTAACACATAGATGAATCATCAATAAACCGCATTCCCCTCCGTCAAGTCTCAACTGAAGTTGAAGTGTTTGAGTGTTCTCCCCTATGTATTCCTTATGGGGAATATTTATCATATTTCTCACAAATTTTTTCCAGTCCGCCCGGACGTTCTACTGGACCGATTTTGATCATTCTTTTTTTAAAATATCCGGCTAAATACGTAGACGAGCCATCAATAAACAGTATTCCTCAACTGAGGAATCAGAGTTCATCCAAAATGGCCGCCCAGAAAAGCGTTTTCGAAACAACTGAAACTAGAGAAACGAAATTTGGTATGGATTTGCACCATCACGAGTGGGTCACGATAATATAAGACAACGTAAAAAGAAATTAAACAATTAAATACAGAAACATAAAATGAGTAAATTATATGTACCAAAAAATATATATTAACTATAAACAATGATAAATACTGTACTGCTCAAGTATTTTATGTATTATACTGAAGAAAATATATAATAAAGTAATATAGTCCCCCCAACTCGCGGAAATAAGGCCCAGGTTTGTGCACCGGGAACTGGGCCAGTAGAATATATCCCCAATCCTCCCAGATCTTTCTTTAAATCAATAATGTGCAATCAGGTCCTATCGACTCCATGCCTTCATGCAGGGAGACGAATTCGGGGGATGGTCTACCCCCAATCTTATGGAGAATCCATTTCAGATTCGTTGTGCCCCTCAAGCACTTGAAACAAGATTGAGCTAATGTAGCTAAATGGTGGGGGTGGAAAGGAGGGTCCCTAAAATAATAAATAAATAAATAAAAAAACGTTAAAATGTCGCCCATCTTAATCCAAAATGGCCGCCAAAAGAGGCATTTTCGAAACCACTGAAACTAGAGAAACGAAATTTTGTATTAAGGTGTACCAACACGAGTGAGTCACGATAACATAGGAAAACCTTTAAAAAGTCGCCATCTTAATCGAATATGGCCGCCGAAAAAGGCATTTCCAAACCACTGAATCTAGAGAAACGAAACTTGGTATGAAGGTGTACCATCACGAGTGGGCTAGAATAAATATATCAAAAACTCCTCTATGTGGTCGCAGGTGTGGGGGCAGATCTTTATCATGGAGGCGCAGTTGCTCGGAAATTATAGTTACGATAAAGGATAAAGGGGACGCAACTTCAAAAACTTGAGAAGTTAGGGGCGCAACTCGCCACGGGGAATCGAGTATTGGTGACACCCCGATGACTGTTGCCAACATGTTTTGTTCACAAAACACCAGTGGGCGAGTATTATTTTTTATATTTAAATGTGGATTGTTTTAAATAAAAATATGTAGATTCAATATTTAAAATCATTATAGTAGTATTTGGCAGGAGTATTACAATTATTAGTAGTAGCGGTGGTGGTGGTGGTGGTAGTAGTAGTAGTAGTAGTTGTTGTTGTTGTAGGAATAGGAGTATTAGTAGTAGCAGTAGTAGTAATAGTAGTGGTGGTGGTTGTAACAGATACAGGATATTTGCTCCACGGAGTCGCAGACACCCAGATATTATGGTTACTATAAAGGGGGCACAGCCCCCAAAATTCACCAAGTTAAGCACGCAGCCCACCACGAGTAAGTGACTATTGCTAACTGTCCCAATGAATGTTTCCAACATATTTTATTCACTCTGCACCAACGGGCGGCTACTTTAGCTTTAGGATTGCAGTATTTTTTTCTTTGAAAGCTCATTAAATCTATTTTCATCTGTAAAAAAATGGGATGGGCCATCAAAGCACTAGGGAGAAAAGTGAAATACTATAAATGTCACTGTAAAAAGTAAAATGAAATCTTTCACTGCTATCTTCATTTTTTAATTTGAATTTTATTTACAGCCTTTAGGCTCATCCCGGGATACGGGGGGGGGGGAAAGGGTGTTGAAAGATGTCGGGCAGGGGCTATAATGACGGTTCCATCCCAGGCCTGCCGTGTTTGAAAAAAATCTTAGAACGGTTCTGTGCTTAAATGATGGAAGGTGTTTCATGGAGTATTGGAAGATGAAAAAGTATTATAAAGATTTATTAAGATAATTAGATTGGCCGCAGGCCCACTTGCTATGAATTTTCGTGATAATTTTCAAAACTCAATTTTCAAAAAATCCATAAATGTCGGATTTTCGGAAACATATTCAAAAACACAACATTTTCATTTAAAAAAAAAAATATCCAAAAATGTCGGACTTTGAGGAACATTTTCAAAAACACAAAATTGAAAAATCCAGAAATTGTAGGAAAATGTTTGAAAACATTAAAATAGTTTGGTAAAACCTTTGTCCAGTCGCACAGCCTCTTTCACCGAACCGATTCGAGTAATTTTCCTTTTCTAAAATGTTGCTTATTACGCCTAGATATGTAATGAAGCATTCGCAATCTTCTTCTCTTCATCAACTTTGAATAAAACAGAATCTCACTTTCCTCCCTATGTATTTCTTATGAGAATCTTTTCTGCAGAAGCTTTGTCCAGTCGCCCAGCCGTTTCTACTGAACCGATTTTCATGAATGTTATTTTTTTTTATTTTCGTATTTACACGCAAATATGTTATCAAGCAGCCGTGGCTCTCGACCCCGAGGCCTTGGCTTAGCATTCGGGAGGCCTTGGGTAGAGTTTCAGCGGCCAACTATTCTGACTGAGGTTTCTCTAGGGATTTTTCTGTCACACCAGGCTAATTCGGAATGGTACTTTCAAATTAGGCCCTGGCCGACACCTTCCCGCTTCCCTTCGCCTCCCCAAACCGGCCTGAGCCTTAGATGGTTTAAGGCCATAAATGAAATTAAAAAACCTAGGTATGTTACGAACCATTCGTATCCCTCTCCTTCTAGATGTTCTTGCGGAGTCGCGCACACAATAGTCGAGTGCACTCGGTTAATCCTTTTTTGAACTATCATATCCGAACAAAAACACCAGAGGTGCAAAAAGTGGAGCCAAGTTCTTTAGCCCTAAAAAGGTGTGAAATGGGTGACGGATGAGCCAAGTTCCTTGGTGACAGCATGTAACAGGAACAAAGGAACTTGGCGCGAGCTGGCAACAGCCTTAAGGTTGGTGACGGTGGACGTAGTGGGTTTTAGGATCCCCACCACCCTTATAGCTTGAGGATCATGAACCTTGCCACTTCGCGCCAAGTTCCTTTGTTCCTGTTACATGCTGTCACCAAGGAACT
>JAGDQP010020489.1:0-11776 GCA_022664845.1 Lepisma saccharinum | reverse complement strand
TTCCTTTGCTTATCTATATTTAAAATAGTTTCAAAATCTTTTCTCCAGTCGCTCAGACGTCAGTAGGTAAAAATGTGGGAGCTAACCCAGAAGAACTTTCATTGATTAACTTTTTATATAAAAGATTGGTATCCGTCATTGGATTCTAGGAAGTCATATTCTATTAGTTTGCCAGCCTGTATCTTCTCAGAAACTAATATCATCACTGACACTTACGGAGAGGATATTACATCGTCTGAGCTATTTCCAGTTTCTCTGGGTCAGTAGTTTAACACGCTAAATTTTAAACTTTTGATTGGCCTCCTGGAAGATCAAAATCCTACTTCAGGGTAAATTCTTTAGTTATTGAAGATGAAACTGAAATTCTACAATACCATCTGAACTTTTGGACAGTTTAGACACGAGCGACTTATCACCATATATTCTAGAACTGAAAGAAGGAGGATCTATGGCGATGTTTTTGAGGAACTTAACTTAGAACAAGGCTTACATAATGACAAAAAATTAATTCTTCACAAAATATGTGATAATTTCTTATATCTACAAATTACAACTAAGGTTAATGTTGACTAAAGAGTACTTCTTCCTCGCTTTCATTTACCGCCATCTGACTCTACTTTTCAATTTGCTTCCAAAACAATTTAGTTTACAATTAAATTTGCATTCTATATGACAATAAATAAGACCCCAGACCCTCACCCTCAATATTGTAAGCATATATTTGCCTGAAACTCTGCTCAGTCATTGCCTGTTGTATGTAACACTATTGTGTACTAGATCTTTTGTGAATGTAAAAATTGAACTAAAACCAATAGATCGATGCACCGCTAACGTTGTTTGGAAAAAAGTTTTGTAAATTTAAAGAGTATTTTATATTTTTTGCTCTATAATAATTAATGATTTATGATATTTTCTCTTCTGTGTTTGTCCTTTATTTTACAACATTCTTCTTTTCTAATACTTCATTACCTCTCTTTTTATCTATCCAGTTCCCTTATTTTAAAATGCTGCGGAGCAGCACGGGTACACTAGTTATTATTATTATTATGTAGGAAAATTTTGGCATTCAGAGCAAACAAAATTAAAGGCACATTAGGATACATATTTAATTGTATTGTATTAAACCATAAAATACAGGAAACAAACTGGTAAGAAAAATAGTCACACTGGAAGAAAAAAGTCACTTTTTCTTACATAAGAATTTCACTGTCATTTTTCCGTGATCAATACGCTGTCTCAGTCTGTTTTCTGCCGAGGCAAATACACCGTTATACCAGGGCTGTTCCACTGACTTCCTACCAACTTCAAAACGTCTTTCCTTTCTGGCCAGCCATTTCATAACAGCAGGGGTTGGGCTAAAATATTTCCTGGAATATATTTCCCAGGATAATATTTCCTGGGTTATGATTGGTTGTTGAGAGTCTACGGTGCTTCGGCTAAATTTTTGGCGGTTATTGATGTATGTTATCTCTGGTAGTACATATTTCTATAACGGATTCAAATGATCGTGTAATTTTTATCTATGAAACAACACATTTCATTATATCGGAAAAGTGTAATGTCCTATTGAAACAACAGATAAACGTGAAGTTAGTTGCATATTTTAAAACTATATGAATGCAACCAAAAACGTTTGAAAACTAAATATAGTTAAAAAGTTCCTTCACCTCAAAATTGGCAATGGTTTTCCCTGCCATCTAGGAGACACCTATACGTATTAACTCTGGCTTAATATCATATACTGGCAGTTATATGGAATTGAGTAACCCACTGCATAATGAAAGTATTGAATCAGTAAGACTTAGTTTGACACACTAAACGCGTTTAAATGCATAATCCGAGAAAAGTAAGGTACTCACATTAATACCACTCCACACTTGAAGAATTATAGTTCCACACTCCTTTCCTACAGTTCCACAAAGTGTGGAGTACTCCACTCAATTTTAGGCCCTGGAAAGTGGGAAACCAAAGGCTACAGTACAGATATGTGTACTACTGCCAGGTGCGTGTTGATTTTTATCGAATAACTGCGTTTCCGTTTAAATGTAACTATTTTCCATACATACGTTTAATTCATGCCAGGGTGGGTACAGACTAGAGCTCCATCTATCTGTTATGATTCAGCTAACAATGACTGAATATAAGATTTTTTTTTAATCTTAATTTTTTCCTTCAGTCATAATGTTTTTATATTAATTCCGTATATATTCTTAACCAGAAATTCCGCCAGTATTTTATGTTTGTGGATGTATAAAGTTAAAATTGGAGTTTTGCACGGCTTCTATCGCTTTTTAACCGTAAAAATACTAAAGTTGGGGTGCGCTCGAGAATTTAAGGGGTGATACTCTCCACAAGGAGGGAAGAGCTCTGGCAGAATCAGTGTTCTTACCTGTGAGCATTCTCGCTAGAGTTACTGTGTGTGTACACGTCTTCGATACACATACATAACTGTATGACTGCACATTGGTTATGAAAAATGATATCGAATCGTATTTCGTCAGAAATGTGAAATTTTTTAAAACTAAAATTATACCTTCGTGTTTTATTATTATTTATCTTCGCTTCACTTTATAGTTATGATTTCTACTATCCTTGTAAGAATGATCAACATACTCAAAGAAATAAAATAGTGTCAGTAGGGTCTCCATATTTGCTCCTGTTTCAAACTTATATCGCTTGAAAATAAGATTTACGTTAATTTTTAGAAACCCTGTATGACAAGATTCCTTTTCCTTTACTTTTCCGTTTTCTATCTGTTTCTTTAGACGCATCTGGAGAAAAGTTTGAGAAAAGGCGTTTTTCTCGTTCTTTAGTTTCTTCTTCTTTGACGTTGTTTTTTCTTTTTTATTTCTACTTACACTTCAAAGGTTCCGTTGAAAGGACAAACCTTTTTTTTTTTCAGTTCATGGTCTATATATAAACTCTTCAGAATGGAAGACCAGCTCTTCCAATACTCATCGTCAACACTTTGATGGCTTCACCTTTGGGCTATCACTGCGTTTTTTCTTCTATTTTCGCTTTCTTCTCCTTTCTTCTTGTGTCCATCATTCGGGATTCTTTCCTCCGTTGCCGCCTCCCCTGCAAAAATAAGGAAATTCATTGGATCGTTCTTCCAAAGAATAGTTCGCTGGAGAACGGTCTTTTTTACCGCTCTTGAATATTTTGTAAGTGTGCCCTTCCATTTTATGCTTACTGCTATTATCTTTATTATTATTATTATATTGTAAAAAAAGGAAACTTATTTTACAGTTCCACAGTATATTTTGGAAACTTCAATTCAGTTAATCCCATTTTATTCCTCCTAAAGTTTGTTGTGTATGTTTAGAAAGTCTTTACTCATTTGTACTTAAGGTTGCCAACTATGTCAGTATTGATTATACGAGGCACAATGGAAAATAAAACTGTCGTAAGGGTCGAAACCCCAGAATATGAAATTAGGATAGTTGTGAGATTAAAACGGAATATGAACTTTTGATGCAAATAAACATTTATGTAAAGTTTAAGCCATAAACTACAAGAAACTATTCTTAATCCATGTACTGTTGAGAGTAATAAAACAAGGATTTTGCGAAGACGATAGTAGTGTCTATTTCTATAATGGGAATTAATTTACTTAAGGCTAGTTCTCGGACACTTACCAGTACTTCTCCTATAAACAGCATATAAAAGTTGAATCGTTTGTACACAAGGATGGCTTTTATCAAGAAAATATTATAACAATTGTCATAACTACATCATATTTCCAATACTTTTATGATCTCATATAAAAAAAAGAAATATTATTTTTTTAAAAAAAATCAACAATATTTTTAGTTTTCGGACAGTGATTAATTACTATTCTATGGCCTTTCAATGTTTAGTTCCTGATAATCCTTTCCCATAAACATTCCTTATTCTATTTCAATGTACTAAATTCCCAAAGTGTCTGAACAGTGATTCCGCCAGCCCCCCTTCCCCCGTGGGGCTGTCACCCCCTCAAATTCTCGAGAACACCCCAACTTTAAAATTTGCGCGGTCAAAAACCGATATATACCGTGCAAAACTCTACTTACACCCTCCCAATTTTGACTTCAAAACCCTCTAACAGAAAATTCTGGCGAAATTCCTGTGTCTGAACCACTTAAAAACAGTCCTTGATCATACATACAAAAAAAATTAAAAAAAAAAAATAGAGCCATGTTACCATCAGTCTTTCGCTTTTAAAATTCCTCTTAATTTTGTATACTTCTGGCAATAGTGTGACCCAGAGAGAGAGGAGAGGATGCATATGGACTTTAAAGTAGAAAATGGAAGAACAGATATACTTTCGAATTCTCTATACGGGTCAGTGCGTTCGTGACCGTGTGCTGTGCGACGGTACAGAATATCGTGAGCTTCAATTTGAATTTTACATTTAAGATCTTTAGGCAGCTTTGGCTCAGGCCGAATGCATAATGATGAGAGAGAATTAGTGGAATGAAAAAAAGTGGGAGGAAACAGGAGAACTCCAAGAGAGCTCACGCATGGCACAATCCGAGATCGATCCGAGAACTGAGGTGAGCACTCTACCACTGAGCCACTGTGTCCGAAAATCGTGCGCATTGCTTCCTCAGGGAAAATAATCGTGCGTTTTGCCACCATTCTACTGATTTTGGAGTCGGCGACGTTTTTACAGTTAAATTCATTAATGCTAAAATGCATTACTTCGAAACCTACATAGCAATTTTGTCCTGACTCGCGAAACTGAATCAAGCTTGCTTCCACAAGTGTGTTAACTTCATGGAAGCTTAGCAATCAAGCCAGATAGATTTTAACAAGGCTTAAATCAGTTCGTCTAGTTTAAAAGAATCACGGTTACAATAGCCTTAACAGGACAAGAAAGAAAACTTAATACACTTCTTTAAAAAAAAACGATGACATGAGTGAGAATCGATCGAAGGCCCTACGCCACACTGACCCAATACTGTAGTCACCAGGCTACAGAATCACACGATCTAACTGGCTTTCCAAGCGTTATTTATGCTTAGTTGATCAGATCGCCAGGGAGCCAAATCTAGAGCGTATAATGGATGACTAAGAAGGTAAGTACCTAGTCGCTGTGCTTTTACATATTTTAAAAAAAGATACTGCACAAATGACCAGCAACAATGATATTTTCGAAAGTGGCACCGATAATTATTATGAATGTGTATCAGATGAACTACTTGAGATTTTGAAATGGTTGAATGCTGGTAATAACGTACGTCATTCGCCAGTCTTTCGAACTTCTCATCTATAACTCAGCTCGTCAAATTGTGGGGTAGTTTATTGGAAAGACGTTCATAAGTTTTATCAGAGCAGCCGCTTTTCCAAAATTATATTGTTACTTGTTATTTGTCCAGTTGCGGCCTCGTAAACAAACAAATTCTTTTATGAAAAAAAAATATTACTTTTATACAACATGTTCAAATAGTATAGGCCTAACCAGTATGAAATCCCCCCCCCCCTCCCCGAAATGCCAACTCTAATCATCAACATTTTAATGCTTCCTCTTTTTGACTTAATTTCGTGTTTGTCAACAAATTCCTCGACCTCCTTCGATCTCTTTGGTGCTTACAAATAATACTATATTATAATAACATAATTTACAACGGATCTTACTGAATTTTCCGGGCTCATTTACTGGTTTCCTTCGTTGTAAACCGAATATTTACAAAAAGCGTTCACTAACATTTTGGAAATATTTTCATTATCATTATTGAAAACATCTCACGTTATTGACAAATTTACAACACTCATGAATGTTAATCTGATCATGAATTTTCGAGATGAGATTTTTCTTTAAACCCAAAATTGGATGTCCTACTCTTGCATCGTGATTAAATATTCCATTTCCCTTTAAATTATATCATTTACAGAAATAATTTTCGTAGTGAACTCCGTGCGATTCTTTGAACATATCACGTATAACTAGCGACTGAAAATGTGTTGTTTTTTTTTTTTTTCTTTCATGAATGTTATAATTATGTTCTATACAAATCACGATAGCTTATATATATAATTCATTCCTAATTAACACCTATTTATTCATTTGAAATATTATTTTGATAACCTTACATCATTATATTTAACTATAGTTCGATTTATGTGTATTTCTTGTGATCACAATCAAGTAACAAAAATTTTATTCTTTTACCTTTAACTGAAATTAATTTACATTTTTTGTGGTTAATTTAGGTGGACTATGTTAGATTCTCTTAACTCTAGAGCGTCAATTGTTTTTTTCTAATGTAGTGGTACCACGTAGCAGTGCAATTCCGCACTAATGTTTAACTTCAACTGTATTTCAAGTCGTAATATCTGGTGTAGTAAAAAGTAATCCATTATTTTGCCAATAGATGGCTTCAGTGATCTGTATCTCGCGTTGTATAAGTCCGATCGGGTTCAACGAGATGGCGTTCAAACGATGAGATTGCGTACTACAAACACTGTTCAGATAGTTGTGATGAGTTGACTCAGTGTTGTGTGAGCGCGCGTCAAAATGGACACTAGCAAAGAGAAAATACGCTATATTTTACAGTTTTTCTTCGATAAAGGCGAAAACGCAAGCCAGGCGGCTGCAAATGTGAATAGTGTTTATGGTCCTGATACTGTAACAGCCAATCACGCGCAATTTTGGTTTCGTCGATTCCGTGCCGGTAATTTTGACGTCAAAGATGTACCACGCACTGGAAGGCCAAGTGTCGAAAATGTCGATAAAATCATGGACATTGTCGCGTCCGACCGTCATGTAAGCACTGTTTCGATTGCCCAAGAGCTAAACATTGCACAAAAAACCGTGTGGAACCATTTGCATAAGGCTGGATACACAAAGAAGCTTGATGTATGGGTGCCACACGAGTTAACGCAAAAAAACCTCATGGACCGAATTTCCATCTGCGAATCGCTGCTGAATCGCAACAAAAGCGACCCATTTCTGAAGCGGTTGGTGACTGGTGATGAAAAGTGGATCACTTACGACAACGTCACGCGAAAACGGTCGTGGTCGAAGCGCGGTGCGCCGGCGCAAACGGTGCCCAAGCCAGGATTGACGGCCAGGAAGGTTTTGCTGTGTGTTTGGTGTAATTGGCAGGGAATTATCTACTATGAGCTGCTCCCCTACGGCCAAACCCTTAACTCGGAACTATATTGTCAACAATTGGACCGTCTGAAGGCAGCAATCGCCCAGAAGCGGCCAGCTTTGGCCAATAGGAGAGGCATTGTGTTCCACCAGGACAACGCCAGGCCATAGTGACTCGCCAGAAGCTCCGGGAGCTTGGTTGGGAGGTTCTTATGCATCCAGCTTATAGTCCGGACCTGGCACCGAGTGATTAGCATCTGCTCCTGTCCATGGCGAACACGTTTGCTGGTGAAAAATTCGCTTCAAGAGAGGCTTGTGAAAATCGACTGTCTCAATTTTTTGCCAATAGGGACAAGGGTTTCTATGAGAGAGGCACCATGATATTACCTTCCAAATGGCAACACGTTATCGAACAAAACGGTGCATATGTGACCTAAATCGGATCATTCTAACTATGGTAAGTCAAGCCTTCAATTTCATGCAAAAATAATGGATTACTTTTTACTACACCAGATATTTACCACAATTTGGACAACATCAACCAAATAACAAACTGGAATATTTTGATTTCACTTGTGTAAATTAAGGCGAGGGAAAACGAAGACTACATTTCTATCGTGGTTGGTAATCCAGAGGGAGAAGGGCTGTTGGAAAGACCGAGACGTCGTTAGGCCATCTACAGAATTCATTCAGAAATAAAATGAAAGCAGTTTAATTACCGCACCGCAGTGTTTCCACCAGGATTTTCAGTTTGGGGGGTGTAAAGTCAAAATTGGGAGAGTGTAAGTGGAGTTTTGCATGGTTTCTATCGAGTTTTCAACAGCAAAAAATTTGAAGTTGAGGGTGTTTTCCAGAATTTGAAGGCGACATTCCCCCACAGGGGAGGGGGATCTGGCGGAATCACTGCCACACTGGATTGAATAGCTTTAAGAGTGTGTTCAGTATTTGAACATTATCCATGAAAGAATAGAATTGAGGATGGGAATAGGAAAGGATTAAGAATTTCAGTTTTATTGCTTAACATCCAAGGGATTATTCAAGTATTACGTAAGCATTTAAGAAGAGGGGAATTCAATGTTACTTATTTTGTCTGACAGTTGGGAAGGGAAACGTTCAGAGTAGCCTACGTAAGATTCGCTTTAAATCGTATTAGTCTGTGTTTCAGGATTTAAACATTTTTTGGAGTACGAAATAACTATAAGAAATTGGACATGTCTTTGACGTAACGAAGAAGCGGAGAGGGTCTAAAATGACTAAAAGTGTCCTTGTCCACTCCCTCACATTATCGGAAACAATGAAATACAAAAGAAAAAGCAGCTAAAGAATAAAAGAATATGTCTATAGACTGGGCAGTTTTGTAAAGAAGTTGGAGCTGAAATGGAGATAAGAAAAAATAATTAAAAGGACCAGATTCGGGAATAGTGGCGAAAATAGTATTATAGGAGACGAGATACAGTTTTGTCTCTATGTAAAAGACTTGAGGTTTGACAATGAATTTGTGTATCGAATGACTCCAATCGTAAGTGAGCTTATTAATGGATCGTGTTTCGCTTTGGGAGGTAGGGTGTGTCTATATATTTTGTGTACTATACATATTACTTACTGCTGCAGCAAACCAATCCCGCTAATTGGAACTGGTATAGTGTGCTATTTGGTTGCAGCGATTTAACTAATACGTTGATTGCAGCTTATAGGCCTACCACTTTAATCTCGAAAACGCCCGGGATACATTGAAAGACTTGTCAAATCTACCGGAATCCAATTCACTCTGCTGGCTCCTGAGCAAACCGCAATATCTCCCAGTACGGCGAATTTTTCATTATAATTCTTATTTTTGCCTGCGTGTGCGGAGCTATGTAGATTTATTTTTAAAAATCTGTTAAGATTGATATATTATTATTTTGAAGATAAGTGGAAAATAACAAAAAAGTCATACTGCTTTCAATGTGTGTATCGGGAGGGAGGTAGAAATAATAGATTTAATTAACCAATCATTGCATCAAAGTCAAATTTTCTTACTTCCCTATCTCCAGTTTAGCTTCATTCTGTGACTATACTAAGAAACACGTATAAAATATGCGAAAAGAATTATACTACACGTTGAAAAAATCAAAACTACACCGTATGAAACACCATGCTTTGTTACATGTAATACCTACAGTATATATAACAGTAGGAAAAGCGCTTCTCTTCTATTGATTGAAGCTGTAATGTATAAGCGTTTGCTACTATTCAAAGATGAGAATGATAATGTAGCAGTATTGCAATTCCTTATATAAGTTTGGGATATGAGAACAAACATAAAAACCTTCTGAACTAAAATATTTTATGATAAAATTCAAAATTACACTATTTTATGACTATAAATGCACATCATACTTATTATATCACTATAACCGGAGAAAACTTAGTGAGAAACTTGAAATTTCAGTTGGGGCCACGGTGGCTCAGTTGGTAGAGCGCTCACCTCTGGTGCTAGGGGTCGTCGGATCGATCCCTGCTCAAGCCATGTGGGCTTTGTGGTGGACAAACACCGTGTGCGTGGGTTTTCTCGGGGTGCTCCCGTTTCCTCCCACTTTCTTCATTCCACCAATTCATCCCATCATCATCCATACGGCCTGAGCCATAGTTGCCTAAAGGCCTTAAAATAAATTCAAATTGAAATTTCAGTTATAGAACACAATAAAACAGTATTGTCATTTCACATTAAATGCAGGAGGACATAATATTCCTTTCTTTACGACAGTTTAACGTAGTTAAAACAACGTAATAGTGTGGTCATCTATAGTTAAGAAAATTACAATACACATGTAATGCTGTCATCTATAGTTAACCAAATTATACAAGGTACTAAAGCTAAATCCTTGGTCCATTACATACTGCATGTAACACATCTCTTGTACGGATGTAACATACTGCGGCATGATATGTCTAGTCCAGCAATAATGCATGCACCATGCCGCTTGTACGGTGTAACATACATTAGCAGTTTCAGAAACAGTTAATGTAACGTAATCTTTTTTGTTCGGGTAACTTTACGTACGCACAGAGGCGAACTGGTCCACCCGGCTACCCGCCAATCGCCGAGTGGGCCAACATGGTAAAAAGTAGCCAGGTGGGCCGCCAACATGATAAAGACGGAAGTGCCTATTTGTAGGGAAAATATTGTGTTTGAAAATTTTACTTTAATCATTAATATTAGATAGATTCTTTGAAGTTTGAACATCTTCTAATGCTAGGTTGCGAAAAATGTTTCCATGGATACTTTTTTAAAAGACAAAGCAGGGAGTGCTTTTATTATAGGGAATGCTGTAAGTTCATTTATTATCTCCTTTCTCGTATTTTGTACAGAAACCATTTTTCAAATTTTACAATTTAAAGGTAGAACAAGATGATAACTTTTTCTATAATTGATACATTTCTAATAATATTGTACTTGAACAGTTTTTCGGGCATTCGAAAACTGAAAGTCTAGGTAGGGATTTCTCCATTTTTTCGTGTGCTTCGGCATTCAAATCCTGTGGAGTGCATTAAACATAGTGTTTCGGGTCACATATTAAGCCGTCCTTAGTAGCTCCTGGGTTAGGATCTAAATAGAAATTGAAGTAAAATTAAACACTTCCTATTGCTATGAAGCATACTAAATTGGACTAGAATTAAGTTGTTATAGAAGAAACCATATGAAAACTGAAATTTGAAGCACTTCATAGCGCAAAGACTAATACTGTTAGAACAAGCGGTCTGGACAATGTCATGTCAGAGAAAATCGTACCTGTATTTTTTTTATTATTATTATTATTATTTAAGTGCTGAATCTAGGCTGGAGAAACTTGAATTTGTGGAACACATACAGAAAGAACTCACGAAAGCAAATGACAATGTTGAAATCGAAAGTTTTCTCCCAGCTAAGAGAATATCTAAATCAACCTATAATTTGGTGAAACATCCAGCGACGAAGCAAAAACTATTTTATCTTCGCCATCAAAATAGTTTGAAATAAATGTTTTCAATGTGATCATTGACACCGGAATTCAGCAAATAAATTCCCGTTTTGTTTCGAATGAAGCTCTTATGAAAGACATTGCTTGGCTACATCCATCACGTTTTAACGAAATCAATTTGTTAAAAGAGTTACTTGAAGACGCTATGGATATTCCAGCTTATTATTCCAAAGTGAAGAAAGAAGATATTAGAACAGAACGCCTTCAGTTTTCCTGACATTATGATGACGACAATAAATCTTTACTAAAGTCTAAACTATAAAGTTATCGATAGCACCAAAGAAGCAAACCAAGGCTAATCTAGAGGAGAGGATATAGAAGATAAAGGATCCGATGAAAAGAGCGAGGACTAGGAGAAAAGAAGGTTGACAGATGATGAGGAACTGCTATGCAAAGTTCGAAGAAAGTGCAAAAGATGTCTGTCGTGCGCGTTAGAATTACTTTGTGAACTAAATCTCTACGGTCCAATGTATCCATCGGTGTACGTGGCGTACAAATATATTTTGACTCTTTCATGCACCCAAGTATCTTGCGAAAGAATTTTCTCTATCATGAAGATGATCAAAAATCGATCACGATCTTCTCTTGGACAAGACTTGTTAGAGTAGATCACTTCGTTCACTCTTAAGTTGAAAGATCATTTAACTTTAATTATGACAAAGTTATTGAAGAAATTGCATCTACTTCAAAGGAGTTA
>JAGDQP010020488.1:1722-33214 GCA_022664845.1 Lepisma saccharinum | reverse complement strand
AATATGCATGTTAAAATACAGCAGGTGTGGTTTGAGGATACCATGCAGCCACAGTTTTACTGTTAATGTTATTAGCCATATAAAGCCCACAGAGACCATTTTCCCACACTTTCAAAAGCCTATAACGCCGAAACGAAACATTTCTGCACCCTCAATGGCGATGAACTATACATTTTCCCCTTATTTTCGCCTCCGAAATTTCGTGAGATGGTTTTGTCCATGTTGTTTCGGAATACCCTGTATAAATAAGTCTATTTATAATATTTCTTTAATCAAATTAAATGTTTTAAGCTTGTTTATCGTTTAAAAAGACGTAGTTTGTTTTAAACATGAAGAACTTGCTAAAATAACATATATAAAAAGTGAAATTTCTTTTCATTTTAGAAAAACTGTTTTCTCAACTCTGATTAATTGAAAATTTTCAATCAATTTCTCAAAAACTGGTGAAAAGTTAAAGCTTGGACTCATGCCAACCTTCTCTATCACTGATTTGTGACCTCCAGAATAAATATGAAATTCACATTGAGAATTAAAGCTGTTGCTAATCTAGTTTAGAAAGAAATAAATTCTTAAAAGTTCTAGCATAAGTATTATCAACAGGAGAGTCTGTTTGCAAAACTCTATATATCTCGATATATCTCAATCACACTCTCCTACTCTAATTAATGTGGCTAATTGGTTCGAATGTAAAAGGGTCACTTTAGAAAATGGTTATAGATCAGATACACAGTTACGAGACGAATCGCCCAAGCCAATCTAATTTAAACATTGTGCTCTAAAATATGCTAGAATGCTCCCTTATGAAGAAAAGGTGAATAGTACCAGGCAATTCATACAATTAAAGGGGACTTACCAAAACCAGAGAACGGTCCTTTTAACAACAAAAAATTAACATGAAAATGCCTTCTGGATGAAACACAAACCGTGAAATACAATAACTAAACTAAGAAAGCAAGAATAGACTGGAAGAATGAAACAAGATGAAGCAAGAATATTTACAAAATAAAAGAAACATGAAGGGCATAAACGATAAAAGAATACAAAATTCTAAAAACACAAAGTCAAGCAGCAGTCTATTACTGGCAAGGTGATCGTCCGGAGAGGTTTACCAAAGCAATAAATATAATAAACCAAATGATTATTAAAGAACATCTAAATCCAGAAGCAATTTCTCCTACATATCTTGTCCATTACACATGGCACTAACAAGGAATGTAGCAAGTTATTATGAATGAAAATCCCGGGCTCCAACCTCACCCCACTCAATGAAATATACAGAAAGTAGCAGTCAACAATCGCTGTTGTTAAATTTCATTCTGATTTCATTTAAATTATTTGCACCATGTCAGGAAGTAATTGGAACGTGTACCATTAACTGTATATAATTAATCTAGAAACACAACAATTACATATGTTTTTCTTTCTCGAAAAGTTATTTGGAGTTTTATATTGATGTAATTTCTGGAAAAACAAATTAATAGAAATTGACACACTAGTGTCAATTACAATCAACAAAAGATAATTTCATACAGCAAATATTACCCCACCTTACTCATCATGGAATTATCAGATGTGGAATTTATCGAATATCAGTAATACCTAGATAATTTCCAATTTTTAATATCACTTAATGTAAGTGGAAATGTAACTTATAAATAAATGATCTATTTATAACTCTTAGTGAATACATAAGAAATAAATTAATTTTAGAATGAAGCAAAACATACCTACCTTTTCTGTAGTTGAAGGTACTCTGATAACCACTTATTACATGACTGTGTATTAAAGTTGAAATGAGAAATTTAGTATGTTGTATAAACGAGCCTCATAAGTCGTCTCGACTCTAATTTTTATTTTATTTGAAATAATTTCTTTTCAAATTAGAATACAGCTCTCAAGAGTTAAAAAATAAATTATTTAACATATATTTCCTATTTATAATATTTCATAACGTGACATCTTTCCATTATCTCGGCCTTTCCTATTTAATAAACACTTCTAAATACCTTGCTTTGACGTCGTCTATTTGTTGCAAAACAAAATAATTTTAATTATAAATTTTGTTGTTTAGAATGTACTGTTTGTTAAGCAATTCCGTAAATTACGGCTATTCTTCAAATCAACATGAAATGTCTAAAATAAAGTAGCCGTCATTAACTCATAAGATTAATGAGCAAACACTTGCATAATGTGTCTGACACGTGAGTACTAGAAGCATTACGTAGTGTAAATATAAATAAGCAGAATCATATATATATATATATATGATTATGTTTATATATAAACAAATATATGGGAGATCTTAAAGAAGTCATTAAGGCCAATTTGAGTTTCAACAAAGTGTTACGAAACATTATAAATAATATTATTTAGTTTAAAAGCAGTTTGTTTACAAATTAAAGTTTTACTTTACTGCAATTACAAATAAAATGTTTACTAATGCCAGTAATATTTTACGGTTGCGGAAGTTGGAGTAGGACACCAGTAGATGAAAATAAATTCCGGATGTTGGAAAATAAGATATCGAGAGAGATATAAGAGTCAAAATGGGAGGAATTAACCGGAGAAATTTGGGTACAGCATAATGAAGGACTCCACGAACTGTACCACTCACCTGAAGTTGTAAGAATAATGAAATCGCAACGACTGAGATGAGCAGGTCATGTAGCTCGGATGGGGAAAGCGAAGATTATGTTCCTATAGTGGTTGGATAGCCGGAGAGAAAGAGGTCCTTGGGAAGACGAAGAAATAGTTTGAAAACAGCATTAGAACGGATCTGCGAGAAGTAACAGTTCGTGATGAAAAGTAGATTGATCCTACCCAGGGTAGAATCCAATTGCGAAAGTTTGCTACTGAAGTCTTAGAGTTCTTGACAAGTTTACAAGTTCTTGAAGTCATAGAGTAAGTAACTAATGTGTTAATAACGAACGTGATTTTCTAGATGTTTTGAAGCCTTCCAGTGCAATGAGTAAAAAATAAGGACAACTTAGGTTAATTGAACTCATAACCTTCAATGTAAAATTGGAATCCGTTAAACACTACGATTTTTTTAAAGAATTATTTATTCACCCAAAATTTAAAGTAAGAAATTTGCAAAATATTTTCTGCGTTTAACAAACGATATTTGGTTGTAATTTTCTATAATATATGCTTTATAGATTTCAACATTGTCTGGGTATGTCTGGATCTGTACAGTAGAATATTAAAAACAAATTGTGACCTGTTAAACAAATCACAGTTAATATTGGTCTTCCCACAAAACTATTGCAAGACACATATTTAGGGTTTGTACGTACTAATGCTGCGAAACTTCGAAATTGTTGAAATGTATTTTGTATATGTGCACATTCTACGGGTTCTGTGTCAGCAGGCACTTGATATGCGGTGCATATAATATTAACGTTAGTAGGACTTTGTACCTTTCTGGTAGAGCTTTAACACAAGTTAACAAAAACTTTATACTATGTGGATTTCCAAGATCTACTTAACATTTTTGTATTTAAATTTCCACACATAAGTCCAATTAGATGTATTTTCTTTCAATTCAATTGCTGGTCTCAAATTATAGGAATTTTTAACGTAAATACTCCAGATTTAACATTTCTCCGTCAGAAAGTCGTAAGAGCGATTGGTGGAACCAGGCGCTATGATAATATCAAAAGAAAGGTGTAACATAAAATGTTTCTGCGCGGCATTTAAGAAGTTTGGTGTGAATGGAAATCAAGAACTTCTATTTTTCCTCCTAATGAGTTCTACATCAGATAGAGTTAAAGTAAGTAAATACATCACTTTAAATTCACTTTGCATGAGTTCTGCACAGTGAAATTTCTTCTGCGTTACTTTTGCAAAAGTTGTGCTTACTTGAAATATTTTGTACTGCTTTACGTTTCAAGTTATTGCTTACTTTCTGCCTATTTAACACTTTAGCTTTTGGTTTGTCATCATCATGTTGTTGGAATCTTTTAAAAAGGCTGTTTTTGAGTCAAATGCAAGGCAACATTTATACTTTTTCACGAAGCATGTCCATCGTTGTACATCTTTCTTACAGTTCTTGTGATACTTGAATTCGTAGCTATCGACTATGAGAAGGGGTATGTCCTTCTTTCCTGTCATCATGCCTATACTACAGCACTGACTTAATACCTGTCGAAGAAGAAATATGGTTCATGCACACTGTACAAACAATAGATCGTACTTCGTCCGACGTGAACCGTTTTGCAGTTAAAATAGAAAGTGTCTTTCCATAGCCCATGCAACCTTGATTCTCCGAGTGTGTTTGTTTTTTCTTTAACCACACAAACAGGATAAACCCGAATCCTGCTCAGCTCCCTTCACTAGTTATAAACGCTGTTACGCAACCTCCCTCAAAATATGTAAACATAAGTTTGGGACACAAGTGGCCGTCAGCCGAGTACACAAGAGGACATACGTATATTTCTCACAACAACCTAGTTGCGGTGAGTGAAAAGTGCACATAGAAGATAATCGTTGCAATTTAGTGGTTAGGATATCCATCTATCAACTGCAGGACCAGCGTGCAAATCCCGGACAGAGTAGCGACATAATTTATGTCAAGTGTTTGAATATTGATAGACTCATCGGTATTTGAAGTAACACTAATTTAAGAGTTAATACAGAATGTGACCATTACCAAAGTCAAATCATAACAACAAGTAAATATGAAGGCAAATATAGTTTGTTGTATTACTCGGTATTTATTGAGAGTATTTATTGCAAAAATTATGATGATGTGATTGTAATTAATTATGGGTTAGTTGATTTGGAAAATGCCGTTAATGTATCTACATGTGAGGACGAATTCTGAGGTCTTTCTTGCAATGAAAGCATTTCTAGGAGTTTAGGTCTCATCTGGTCCTTTACACCTATCATCCCAGTACTACTTAATGTTTTGCATTCCAAAGATTCTTAAAAACTAAATATTCTAATAAAAATAACTGCCACAAGGAAACTGCACGGGTTTGAGCTGTACGGGTTTCGTAATAAAGAGCGAAAGGGGGATGGGGGGCTATCGAACAGTCCTATTTACTGGGAGACATTCTCCGCTCTTCTCTTCCCAGTATGTCTTCCCCTTCTGGTACTTCTATGAACTGTTAGTGTGTATTTATGTGGCATCTGAGGAAGATGTTGTTAGAACATTGATACTGTTAGTTTGGTTGTGTGTTTTTAAAATAAAGTTAAGTGTTACAGCCTTGTCAGCTAGTTTTAATAAAATTCGATATTTAGAATCATACACATATGTATGGAAGATGTAAAGATTCAAGGTATGTAGACTAAAGGTCTCTACAATTAATTAACTCATTATTCTTTATGAATGTTAATTCATTTGCAAATATTTAAGGCAGACTTAATTAGTTACAGCATCGCTTTGAGTTAAATTACGCAAGTTATTTAGATGCTTTGAGTTCAATTACTTTTCGGGTTCTCCATGACAACAGATTGAAGTACGTGCGCAATAATTTTTCTCTTTCCTAATCCTGCTCTAAGACATCTTTTTGACATTAGTAGAATATTGAAAATATAATGTATCGCGTACACTAGTGAATAACGCAATTGTAAAGAAGAAGAAATAGTTCTTTATCTCCCGACAAAAACCACGTGACATCATTGCAAAGTAACATAGACTTTGCTTAGATGCACACAGCTTTATACCACTTCCTTTCTGTTTTGATTCTTATTTACCTATCTTGAGAGGCCTCTGTACTTATTTTCTTTCCTCTTTCATATTACAAAACAGTTTCGACAAATGCCAAAGAACCATGAAATTTGAGAAGGAACTCCAGTAATACTTGTGAAAGTGAGGAAGTAGTTCAGAAATTGTAGTTGTTTTGAAATATGAAAAATCACACAAGAGTTTTTTTTTAATATTACATTCATAAAACCAATTGAAACAAACGGTCTTTAAAATAACAGATTTCAATTTGATTGAACACTTCTTCAAACAGTTTTCTTTCTCGTCTTTTGCTTTAGTTTTTCCTCATAGTAGATGAACCAGGGCCTCACAAGGACATAATAAAGTAGCTCGGCGATGCTCAGAACACTTGCTCCCAAGAACAAGGAGCATACACCACCAACTGACACTAAAAAAGTTAATGTAGATAAATTGGATAGCAACAAGGCAGACTAGACCACCTACCATTTTTATCGAAATTGAATTATCTATTGCAAAGTACGTAAAATATGGTGAAGTTTAATGTGGCAAAGTAGACTAGCTCGGCGTTGATTAATGCCGGAGCTGGAACGTGTGATATAGTCTGCCATATTCATTTATCTGTTTTTTCTATATGCCAAACTAGACTACATGAGGCTGGTCTACTTTGTCCTTTTTCTCCGTTCAATAAATCTGCAATTTCTTTGTGGCAGAGTAGACCACAATATATAATAATAACTTTGCTCAATAGGTGGCGGTACGGTTATGACTAATATTACGTACATGTTCAATGTTTTAAATTAAGCAACATTGTATCAAACTGTCGTGATATTGTTATAATATTATTTTCAACGGAGAAAACACGTGTATTTGAACATTAAAATAATGCTGAATATCTTCGTAAGTAACTTATTTCTGCAATCTCTCGTGGAAAGAACTGTAACATTCTAGTATGAGTAGGCATGTGCCTCAGAATTGTTTGTTTGCTGGTTACTGATCTTATCAGAAATGGCGCGAAAATGTGCAGAGATTTCCAGCAAAAAAATGTCAGTGTTGTTAAACATGACCGAAGATGATGAAGACTGGCATTTACAATTAAGTGACTTGAGCGAAGATGAATGGGTGCATGGTGGTGACCGTAACGAGAGTGAGTTCATTTCTGAACATGATAGTAGTGATGAACGTGTGGAAACATTAGAAGTGGGTGACAATATGGTATTAGATGCATCCTGTGCTCAACAGTTGGGCGAAAACCATAGGAGTGAAGTTGTGAGTGAGAACAAAAAACGTAAGAGAAAAGGCACTTCTCGGAAGGAACAGAAGCAGAAAATAGCTAAAGGGGAATCGTATGTTAACAGGAAAGGAGTTGAGAAACAGGGCAAAACGTTTCAAATGTATTTGTGTTCGTGCAAGCGGAACAGCTGTTCCAAATTATCGGTGGAGATGAGGAAAAATATTTTCAAAGACTTTTATGAGCTTGGATCGTGGAATAAACAAACGTCTTTTATAGTGTCATGCATTAAAACTCGTAAAGGCAGGGAAAAAGACAGTTCCATCCCATATACGTCCTGAATAACGTCACTGTGTGTAAGACAGTGTTTATAAAAACGCTTGGTATATCAAGTTGTCGTGTGAACTGGGCACTTGATAAGAAAGTGTCCGTGGAAGGTGTGCCAATAAATGACCAAAGGGGAGTCCATGTGCCTAGCAATCGTCTGTCTAATGAAGAAACTAGCTTCATCAAAAACCACATTGCGTCCTTTCCTCTATATAAATCGCACTATTCACTTTCTAATAGGCTGTATTTGCATCCGGATCTTAATATGCAAAAACTGTATAAGATGTATGTTGAAAAATGTGGCGAAACATCTAGCAGACCAGTGTCTTTATCCAAGTTCAAGGCTACATTCAAATCTGAATTTCGACAGGTACGGTTTTATATTCCTCGCAAAGACACATGCAGAACATGCGATGTGTATAAAATTCAGCGACAGCAAAAGGATAGTGTTGCAGCCATGGAGGAAGCTCACAAGCAGCACCTAGAAAGAGCATTGGCAGCGAGGGCTAGAATGAAAGAAACGACAGAAAAAGCTAAAAACGATGCAGAGATAATGACTTTCACATTCGATTTAGAAAAAACGCAACCGATTCCATATCTCAATACAAATGTGGTGTACTATAAAAGACAGCTCTGGCTGTACAACTTCGGGATCAATGTGCGTTCAAACAACAATGGTGTTTGTAATGTGTGGATCGAAAGTGAAGGTAAACGTGGCAGTATTGAGGTGACTTCATGCATTCTAACTTTTCTGAAAGAGTATGCACTAAAAATGTTAAACATTTATTTTCCTTTAGTGATTCTTGCGGTGGACAAAATAGAAACAAGGATATGATATTTTTGATGTTTTATGCTACTGCAGTTTTGGGCTACCAAGCTTGGGAACATACCAGGGCACAGTTATCTGCCAAATGATTCCGATTTTAGCGACATTGGGAAGAAAAAGAAAACCTGTATGTATCTCTTTACAGCAGATGACTGGATACAACTGATAGAGACTTGTCGAGTTAAGAAACCATTCACAGTGAAGCGGCTGACGCAACAAGGATTTTGTAACTATTGATAAGGAAGGTATTGTAACTGTACGGAAGAAGTATACAAATGGTGACGCAGTTGAGATGACGAAACTCCATGTGTTCAAGGCTATCAAAGGAAGCTACAAACTATCAGTGAAAACCACGCCTGTTGAGGATCAGTGGATGGAATGGGATTTCACCCCACAAAGAAAAGGACGGAAGAGAGAGTTTTCCAGCGATTGTGTCCATCGAGCGTACAAACAACCCATTCCTATTACTGAAGATAAGTATAAAGAGCTATTGAGCCTTTTACCCCTTGTTCCACCTACATATCATAAGTTTTTCAGACAATTGCCTCATCACAATGAACGCCAGGAACCGTATGAATAATTGGATACAAATAGCGATTCTGATTAATGTAAATAATGTTCACTGGCATATGTCTTGAATATGTGAAAGCCACACTCATAATCTGAATGTCTGAAAATATTGTATTGGATATTCTGCATGTATATTCTTATGTATCTGTATCTACTTTAACAATCCATTTGCGTTTAATATACACAACAGCCATAACATTGTAGGTACTATTATTCTTGATATTACTAACAAACTTGATTTGCCAAAGTAGACCACTGGTCGCTACAATCACTTTACTTGATCTTCATTTGTTCTACATGATCTCATTGCTCCGCCAAACGTGTTTCATCAAAAGCCAAACATGTGAACACTTTTGCGGACAAGTATCGATCGTATTGACGTTTGCTACGAATTCGAGTGGTCTGTCAAATTTTCTTTTCCATTTTTCTCGAAACTATGAAAATGCTACTTGGTCTAGTCTGCCTTGTTGCTATCCAATCGTATCACAACATTGATTATTCTCTTTACAATATTTGCAGAATTTGTTGGTTAAAATATAGTCAATAAAAATGTTTCTAATGAGCCTTATTTTATTCTGGTGAGAATATTAGTTTAGTAAGTTCACATATGAAATTCATATACTTGATATACGTTCATATTAAAAACAATGCTCTTTTGCGTAAAACAATGTTTATTTTTAGTATATTATGTGCTATCGTTTTACGATGTATTGCCCATAATTGCGTACAGAGAAAGAAGGGAGAATATCCAGTTTTTAAACAAATTGATATGCAGTCGTAGCCGGTACGACATAAAGATAGCTAACGGCCAGGAAAGTTTAAGTTCAAAAGCGCAGATTATCCACAAGGTACTGTAGTTTTCAGAATATGAAATACTTGGAAGTAAATGAGAGAATTCAGTTTTAGCTCTATGTACTAAATTCTCTTTATGTCATTTTCTTCTTCTTTCCAGTTAAATAAAACCCTAAAGGAGAACATAGAGGATATACGAAGATACAATGGACATCTTGTTAGAAATACAATCGAGGAAAACAAGAACCTGAAGAAAACCAAACAGCAGCTCCTGATAGGGGAAAAGCAAATAATTGAAGCTGAGACCAAAGGGAACCATAACACGAAATAAGGAGGAAATTATAAAATTATTTGAAAATTTCTACAGAGAATTGTACTATTCCGAAGAAGAACTAGAAAATGAGAATTCAGAAGAAAATGATAGAAGTGACAGACGTATTGAAAGAAGAAGTGGATAAAGTATGTCGAGGGATGAAGAACGAAAATTCGCCAGGAGAAGATGGACTCACAGCAGAGAAGTTTAAAGGTGGAAGTGAAAAGATGAAACAGGATCATGTAAAAATTATTCTCAATTTGCCTTAGAGAAAAAGAAATACCTAGAAGTTCCAATAATGCTATCATCATTTTGTTGTACAAAAAGGGGGACAAAGAACGCGTCGAGAACTAGAGACCAATTACTTTACTGTAAGTTCTGTACAAAATGATCACCAAAGTTATTTTGAATCGTATTGAACGAGACTTAGATTTTAACCAGGGAACGGAACAAGCCGGATTTCGAAAATTTTGAAAAAGCTTTCGATTCAGTCTCCTTGTTAGCAGTACTTAAATCACTTGAAGATCAAGGGATCGAAAGTATATACATCAAGTTATTGCGAACAATAGCGCAGCCACAGGGGGAGCAGGACCGCTGCCCCGGGTTCTAAGTTTCAAGGGTCGCCCTGCTGCACAACATCGGAACGATATCTAAAAACTGGCACAAATTCAGAAACTTTAATTAAAAAAAAAAAAACTCGAAAACCTTCTTATGTTGTAGTAAAATGTTCAATAGACACTAAACTACTTCGGTTGTAATTCTGAAATACATAATCATTAGTGCATGTTCGCTCAAAGTTGCCCATTTTTTCAACATTTTCGGAACGCGGTTGTATATATTTTCTATCTGCAGCATAAACTGAGCCAAATGATTTGTTATGCAAATATGGTAGGCAGAACCGTTGTGAGGTATTTCAGCGCCCGAGGCATGTGTAGAAAAAGTCGACCTCCGGTTTTATTGGAATTTCATTTACTTTAATTTCAATATATTTTATAGGAATTGAGAAAGAAACGTCATAACGCGCACGCCACTTATCTAAGTTTTATAAATTTTGCGAGAAAGTATAAATCAAATTGCCTGCGATTGGCATAATAAAAACGAACATTTTTTTTAATCTGACAAATTTTTATTTCGGCGCCCACTACATATGGAGTTTTCCTTTTATATATATTTTTCGACATCCGCGATTTGGTGCCGCCTAGCTTTGGCGCCCAAGGCAAGTGTCTCACTCTTACCAAGGTACTATTGTATATTTTATAGTTCAGCTGCAATGTAATCATATCTTTAAATTAGTTGAGAGCTCTGTCCTAAGGTTTTTCTAATATATGTACATCGAAAAACCACGTTTCAAAAATTCATCGAGACGCACAAGAAAAGCTAAGCGAGCAAAAATTCTGATTTTTTGTTAATATAAAATTTAGAATAAATACTTTCAGGGCATTCAATATTTAGCTGCCACTAGCTGCAACCTTCTACGTAAAACCAACCCAAGCGTGAGAAAGCGCGTTGCGCGCGTAAATACTTGGCGATGATGCTTATAGAATCCGGTCCTTTTGTAAATGAAAGATAGCGGAGAAGTGAAGGACTGGTTGCCAGTTGTAACAATGATGTAGTGAAATGGCGTGGAGTGGGATCTAGTGTGCAGGAGTGATGGATTAGATTCATCAAAGGAATGGGGTGGAAATGGGATCCAGGCTCTGACTCCTAAGATGGAAAAGATCATATCACTTCATCCATGAGTTCGTACTTCAGAAAAGGGATATACATTTTTCAAAAGTAATGATTGTACTGCTTATTACCTTATTAGCCCGGAGCTCTTGAGAACAACTTGGAAAAATGTCTATGATTTAGAAATACGTAACGTGTCTGACATATTATAACTAAAGACGTATAAATGATATATTTTCGTAGACGGACGCGCGGGTTCTATGTCTATTTCGAAGCTGATTCTTATGCAAAAAAATTTTGAAATTGAGACATTAGCATTATTGAGTTTGTTTTATCACTTTCGAACACATTAGTAAGATATTGCGATTCCAAAGGTTTTCAAATCCATTTGAATTTCGTAAGAAAGTAAAGTACAGAAACATAACTAATAGTAAAAGTTGTATATATTATATTTTCCAATACTATTTTGAAAAAGTAAAATATTAGTAAACTACTACCTTCTCCAACTATTTTGAAGATAGCTACACATTTTAACTAACGTTTAAAAATTAAGTGTATAACAAGTGTTTGTGTAAATTTGCTAACATTTATGGTGCTTAGGACAAGGATCCGTTTGGAAATAGACGCCTGGAAAGATAATTGCTAGTCTCTGTGTTTTTCACATATCTATATATTTTACTAATTTCACATTTTCGGTTACGTATGTTTTGGTATGCTTTGAAGTACGTCTCTTGCGTTTTATTAATACTGTTGATAATTATTTTTATGCAATTCTTAGAAATTGTATTTTTCAAAAACAAGCCAGTTAGTCTTGATATCATCAACATAATTTATTTTCACTGTTTCTTTCACTTATATTACCCATACGTATACTGAAATATATATATAATTGCACATATTGTTCATGTTACTTTTGGAAGTATCTAAGGAAGCACAACATATTGTTAAGGAACATTAGGACCTATTGTTGTTTTATACCTTTAGCACATTAAAGATAATACGCATTATTTATAATTTTCGTGAGTACCCCGAATAAAATCTTCTGGAAGAAACACTGTTTTTTTTCTACCTGGGGAGAACTCACGATAGCCGAGCTTATGAAGACATCTCCTGTGATATAAGCAACCCGTTAAATAGCTGTTTTTTAGCGCTTTCGTTAAGATGAAACATGCTATCTCTCGTATACTACGTGGATGTGAAGAACATACCACAACTATAAGACCTGACCAAGACCCAACCAATATTTCCTCAGTGTTTAGATGGTATTAATTTCGTCGTGTTTTTTAAGTGGGGCTCGTCCCACTGTGTGCCGGTCTCCACAATTGAATAATTGCTCGATAAGATAAATCAGCAGAGCACTTCGATGGTATTCGGTGACGTAGTAGCTATGCCGTCTCAGGATTCTTACTTATGCGCTCGCCTATAGTCAGATGGCTGAAAAGCATGACTCACAACAATCTTAATATTTATTATCATGCATATCGTAGGTTATAGCAAGTAAATAGAAGCCTTAGCTAGTGAGTACCCCGCGAGTTCCCTAGTTTTCCGAGGCAATAACGGGGAAGTAGGATAGTATGGTCAATAGTAGGAGTTTGTGCTCACGATTGTGTTCGCGTAAAAGCTTCAATCAAATCCACTTGCACCGGGCCTCAGAATGCCTTGCGTCGCCACTGACTCCGAAAGATTTACTCGACTGCTACATTTGTCATTAGACTACATCAGGAAAGAGAAAAAAATGAAGTTGGAAAAGGGGTAAGGCGAGGAGATTCAGTTTCTCCAAAACTGTTTTCAGCTGTCCTGGAGGAAGTGTTCCAAAATTTGAACTCGGATGATGTTGAAATGAAGATCAATGGCGAATATCTTCATCACCTACGATTCGCTAATGATATAGTTCTATTTGCTTCAAATGCAGAAAAACTACAAACCTGAATGGAAGAGCTGTGTAATGAGCGTTCGAAAATAGACCTTAAAATCAATTTAAGTAAAACAAAACTAATGTACAATCAACATGCTGCAAAGAAGGAAATAAAGATTAGCGGAGAAAAAATAGGCATAGTTGATGATATGCTTACCTAGGGCAGCTCAGAAAATTGAATGCCAAGTTGACGGATGAAATAAATTGAAAATCTAAAATGGCGTGGGGTTCGTTTGGAAAACTACACATTATTTTCAAAAGCAAACTACCAATGTGTCTCAAGCGCAAAATTTATAATCAATGTGGCTTACCTGTAATGATGTACGGGTGTGTGAAACTTGGACATTGAATGCAAAAATGACTCGAAGATTAAGAGTTACACAAAGAGCAATGGAAAGGTGCATGTTAGGAATAACCAGGAGAACACGAAGACAACTGAATGGATTCGCGCACAAACAAAGGTAGAAGATGTAATCAAAACTGCGAAGAACAGATTGAAGAGGGAAGATGAATGTACTACATTGGATTCCTAGAGAAAAGAAACGACCGAGACGACGTCCAAATGCAAGATGGTAGATAAAATGAAGCGTTTCTCAGGAGCTACATGGATGAGGATAACAGCAAACCGAGATATGTGGAAAGAAAAGGGGAGGTCTTCATCCAGTAGTGGATAGAAAATGGCTAATTATGATTATTATGAAATGAGAAAATTAGAATGCATTTTAGCATAAATTACCTTTCTTTGGCGTCCCCTTCTTTCCCTTCACTCTTCAATTACGTTCTTTGTCCATGATTATGAAAAGTATATACTCTTAATTATATAAATTATAGCTTCTGAAGGTGAACGTCCATAGTTTTCATGATTTAAATTATTGTCCATGTTCACAACAAGGCACATTAACACATCTTTTTGTCAACATCTAAATCCATTCAGTCTCTGTAGCATCACGTACCAACACACTAGTCAACGTCACATATCCAGTTGGGTCTTAATAATTGACGTTGCATGTGATAGTATTTTAAAATTAAGCCTCCATAACCCAACAACAAATATATATATGCCCTGTACACGTTGCTAATGATATCACAGTAGTGTAAAAGACGTACATCACCTACATTATCTTCTTGACGCATACAGAGAAAAATATAATGTTAGTAACGCCAGAAACTATAAGACTAGGTTTTCCGAAGACATGAAATTGTCGACGCACCACACTACCTCCATTAATAGACCACTGATGTAATGCTATGTAGCCAGTACACTGTTTGCATTCGTCTTTCTACCTTGTACATAATTGAGCTCGTTATATTAGAGAAATTAACAACAACTTTATTGAAGTCACGTACGTTGATAACACAATAACACTTCAGGAAACATTAATTAAGTAAAACGAGACAGAAGATGATCATTATAACTGCAGACGAAGTTATAACAAAATATTGCATTAAGAATATTTTAATTTATGATTCGCATAAAATTATCAGTATTTTAAATCATTCTCAAAACAAGACAACACGCTCCTTAATATAGGTAAGCGACAGTCATTCGTATCTTATTTGACAGGGTACTTACTCATACTAAATCCAGGAAAGGACACTGGATACTACTAATACCATTCGACAAATACGATAATGGAAGCGTGTATTTGTATGCGTTATTATCTGATGAAGTTTTGTTTACTACAACACAATAAACAAAGATATACTGGCAATTAGATGTTCCAGTCTGTTTAGATACCGCGCATACTCTACAAATAATAAGATTTTGCTGTACACTATAATAAATGAATGGTAATAGCGTGAAGGATTCTTGAATTCTTTATCAAAACCTCAAAATGTTTAGCAGTTAGGCATTATTTTAAATCAGATTTAGCCGTCATCTTGCACGTTGTGTTGAATGCAAGCGAGTTCGCAACACATCTATTTTTTAATATAAAATTACCCACATTTTAATGTCTATTGAAAACTGATATAAATTCCGAACAGAACATAATGTCTATCCGATAAAAACACCATTCTCATTTGTTTTTAAAAAATATACAATGCATATTAGGGTGGACCTAAAAATTTTCTTCAGATATTGGAGTTCGAGTTGTCATCAAAAGTCGTGTATTGGTACCAAATAAAGCCATGCCAAATATGGCCGTCCTAAAACAATATTTAACCGGACCCCTGGACCTCTAAGTCCCAATTGTTTTCTTTAAAAAAAAAACAAGGAATAAAATATTATACCAGTTTCCACATTTTTGTTCCGAGTAGATATGGAAAGTTGTGCATTGGTACAAAATTTCTCCATGTCAAATGTGGCTCTTCTTGGCCGTCAAGCGTTTTTGACCGTTTTCAAACTAAAATTTTGGCGGGATGAGGGGCACGGTTCGATATTTTTTGATCTGACTGTGTTTCGGCGAACAAACATAATATAACATTCTACATTTCTTGCACGCTACTCAAGCTCAAATTTCTAAAAAAAAAATCGGGACTTTTCAGAATCATTATTTTCTCGGGGCCCCCGGGTAAATATTTTTTTGATGCGGCTGTGTTTGGGGCGACCAAACATAACATAACAAACTATAACTTTTCCACGGTACTCAGACACAACTTTTTAATATTTTTTTCCGGGGCCCCAAAATAGTAGGTTTTTTTCAAATTTGAGTTTGAGTAGCGTGCAAAAGTTGTAGAATGTTGCGTTATCTTTGTTCGCCGAAACACAGCCGGATCAAAAAGTATCTAGCCGGGCCCCTCAGCCCACGAAAATTTTCGTTTGAAAACGGACAAAAACGCTTGACGGCCGTCAAGAAGGGCGACATTTGATATGGCTAAATTTCGTACCTATCCACAACTTTTCATAACTGCTCGTACCTCAAAATGTGAAAACTAGTATAATATTTTTATTCCTTGTTTTTTAAAAACAATTGGAGCCTTTAGAGGTCCAAGGGCTCGGTTAAATCTTGTTTTAGGACGGCCATATTTGGCATTGCTTTATTTGGTACCAATGCACAACTTTTAATGATAACTCAAACCCCAATATCTGAAGAAAATTTTTCACCCTACTCTAATGCATATGTATAGTAACTTTTAACTTTTAAAAATGTATTGTAGCTAATGTTTAAGCTGGTTGAAAGCTCCATATTTTAGTAGTAAAAATAAATTTTCGTTT
Source organism: Lepisma saccharinum (assembly GCA_022664845.1). Lineage (NCBI taxonomy): Eukaryota > Metazoa > Arthropoda > Insecta > Zygentoma > Lepismatidae > Lepisma > Lepisma saccharinum. The sequence goes on along the minus strand of JAGDQP010020488.1, from coordinate 16,747 downwards.
GAATATTTATTTAGTAAACAGTAAATTAAATTAATCTGCAGCCATAAATGAAATAAAAATACTTATACAATGGATATATAAAATTTCAATAATGTTTTGTACGATACTAATTATTGATGGATATGAATGGTATGATATTTTATTTCACAGTTTGAGTGAATATCACGACTTGTACAGTTTTAGAGGATGAGGCAGGCTGCGTACGACACGCAATAACGAAATATTACTGTCGTAAGGAGAATAACACCATGGAAAAAGTCATCAAGGCACTTTTTTAAACACAATTATCGCGATTATATAAATTATCGTACAAAATTATCATTATTTAACAAATTGCGAAAACTGACATGACAGCATATTCATAGTAAATACCGAAAAGAACGCTAGAAATTTCATTCAGAAATACATAGTGTATTATATGTGCTTAACAAGTTTGGTAACTCTCTTTGAAGGAGTTACCTTTGCTACAGTAAATACCGCTCATTCTTAATACACAATAGCAACTTGCTATACACTACTGTAAATAAAATATAATTGTGATCAATAATTTTTAAACCTGTAACAGAACCTTTAGTAGTTAAACAGTTTTGCGATTTATTTTAAAATCATATTTAACTCCTCTCCAGCGTTTTGCCCTTAGTTCAAGAAACCTTGCATCATCTCTATAAATTTGTTATGAAAATACCTACGCTTCTATGCATGTTGAAAACAGATAGAGACTCAATACCGAACATAATGTATATCCGATAGAAACATAGATTACGCTGATCTGCTTTTCGTTATCTGCTAACGGAATTTATTAAATAATTTGTAGCAGATGCGCGAGCATAGCTCCGACTGCATGTGAAACCTTGGTTCCATTATTTTCTTATATTTTTGTCCCTATTTAACAAATAAAATAATGAGGGTGGGAATGCTATGCTAATATCTAAACGAAAATCTACTGTTGACCAAATGTGACTTCAATTTAGTCGTCCTTTATAAATTAGGTGAACGACGGAGAACAAATGAGGATCTTCTACAATAACTTTGTTTTAAAACAAATTTTTTTCTAGGTTTTTGGACCGATGAACAATATGTTTCCACCAATGTCAGTGGTCGTGCTGGACAATGATTATATATTGTGATATTGTCGAAACATTTTATGGTTTTGAATTCAGCAGTAATTTGATGAAAACACATTTTAATATATAATATATGAACGGCTGGATTAATTTACTCAAAAAATGTTATTTTAATTTAGTGAGCAACAGCCTATATCCTAGCTGCTCCAGAATATTAAGATTATTATTCTTTCTATGATAATGATAAATGAATACTTAAAATTGTATTTATGTCTCATGTGAGAACAGTTACACGAATTCGCTTTAAACTGGGTATGATTACCAGGTGTGTAAATATGAAACAGGAATTTGTGCATACACGGCGTTAGCTGTTACTGAGGTTACCGTAAAATTGCGTCCTTGGAGCCACTTGCTTGTTTTGACTGCTGATAACGATTTGCAACTCACAACCAGACAAGTTTCATGTCATAGTGTAGTGTTTAATAGCGTTGAACATGGCGCAACTTGTACCTACAAACTACGATGTGCGGACAGCATTGATTTTTTGTTAACATTTGAAGCAAACTGCTGCAGAATCGCACCCCATGCTTGTCGAAGCTTACAGTGATCATGCTCTTGATAAGTCACAGTGCTATGCGTGGTTTACAAAATTTAAAAGTGGCTATTCTGAAAAAGAAAAAAAAACATCGAAAAAGTTTGCAGACATCGAAATGCAAGCTTTGTTGGATGAGGATGACGCTCAAACGCAACAACAACTCGTGGATCAATTAAATGTGACACGAGAAGCAGTTTCCATTCGTTTAAAAGCCATGGGCAAGATTCAGAAGGTGGGAAAATGGGTTCCACATTAATTGACTGAACGACAGCAGGAAAACCGAAAAACCACTTGCGAAATTCGCTCGTCAGGTACAAAAGAAAATAATTTCTCCATCGAATTGTGACTGGTGACTAAAAGTGGATCTATTTCGAGAATCCTGAGCGTAAATGATCATGGATAAGTCCAGGAGAACCGGTGACATCCACTGCAAAATCAAATCGCTATGGACGGAAGACAATGCTTTGTGTTTGGTGGGATCAGAAGGGAGTGATCTATTATGAACTGCTGAAACCTGGCGGAACCGTTAATATCCAAAGTTACCGACAACAAATGATCGATTTGCATCAAGCTTTGCGTGAAAAACGACCAGAATATGACCAAAGACCACATAATGTGATTGTGCTTCACGATAATACACCCTCCCATACAGCAAAACCGGTCAAGGAAACGATTGGGACGTTTGGCTGCGAAATTCTTCTTCATGTGGCTTACTCACCAGACTTGGCGCCTTCCGATTTTCACTTATTTTCATCCATGGGACACGCAGTTGCTGACCAGCGCTTCACATCTTACGAAAATGGCTTGATGACTGGTTTGCAGCACAAGAGGCACAGTTTGTTTAGGTCTGGCATCCACACGTTGCCGGAACGATGGCAGAAATGTATCGCTAGCGATGGCCAATACTTCGAATAAAATAGTTCTTAGCATTGTCATCCAATCACTGTGTGTCTTTTCTGTACATAAATTCCGGTTATATATTTACGCACAATGGTATATATGACAACTATTAAGGCATAAACCATATTAGGTGACTATCATTATTAGGAGACCATTTATAACTATTTACCGTTTCCTTGGTACTAGAATACTAGAATGAGACTAGAATACTAAGTGAATATTCCACAATTACATAGAATGATAGATACAATTTCAGCCAAATATGATGTAACGATGTAGGGGCACGTCCTTAATGCATTAATTATTTTTGGTGCTTAAAAGGTTTATCATTTCCATGGCAAGGAGGCTCATGTACAACACATTTATTTGAGCATTATCTAAAAATAGGTTATCACATTTCAGCAAAATTTTTATATACATGTATATGGCAATATTGCTAAGCTAAGATAAGATAAGATAAAATGAATTGTATGGGCGGTAACAAATATTACTAAGCCTTCAATCACATTGAAATTTTTGAACACTTATCGTTTCCATGGTAACAGGACTGAATTATTAGACATATTCTAGCATCTCGTAGGAATTCACTCCAGCCAAATATCATATAGATCTAGGAACATGCTTCTGAAACATTGCCTGTATTTCATTCTTGAAACACTTACGTTCCCATGGGAACAAGACTCAAGTATTACGAAGCAACAATTAATCACACTTCTACTAAATTTCATATTAATGCTTAAGTCTTTAAAACCATTTAAATGATAGAACATTTACCGTTTCCTTGCTAAAAAGATTTAATTATTAAACAAATATTCAGCACTATGTATGAATGATTAATGCGATTCCAGTCACGTTTCACACAGAGATGTAGCGACATATTCTTAAAGAAATTCAAGCTTACTGGTTCTACGGTAATAAAATTTACTTATTACAAGCAAAGTCGAGAATTTCGCATAAATGATTAAATTTTCCAACTAAACGTGACTTCTTTCTAACAAATATTGCCAAGCCCTTAATCAGATTAAAATGTCATAATATTTGAGGTTTCCGTTGTAACAAGACTCAAATAATAGGGCATTAAATATTACCAAAAGCAATGCATTAAACATTACCATTCGCTCATCTCAATGCTGTAAGCGATTCATCTAATAAGTGCAGTGCCCTATGTATTAACAGTCGCATACCAAAGGGGCAGCTGGACCCCAACTTTTTTTCTGTACATTTCAGAGTTATGATTTGAAATTTTGTGACATTTATAATACGTCCTTTCTGCATATAGCGCAACAAAAATTTCTCCGCCCTATCAAAAAATAAGGAGACAAAAAATATTTATTCTTACCTACCCAAGAATTCCTTAGCACAAATTTTCGCATTGCCGTAAACGTGAAGTTTCTTTGTTTTTTAAATTCGGATTTCCTCTAGATGGCCGACGGATTGGTTTCGGTATATTTCAACTAATGGAAAGATAGTGCTACATATAAGAACATTGCTGAATGAAATTGAAGTCACTAAAATATTTGTTGTTTTGCTTCTATATCTACGCTGCTTTTTGTGTACTAAGTGCATCTGATCCACACTCAGAGCGATGAAATGGATTATTTTGATTAGGAATTATTCGAAGTGTTACAATGTAACAGTGCAAAACTTTACTTACACCCTCCCAATTTTGACTTTATCCCCCCGCAAACTGAAAATCCTGGTGGAATACCAGTACTATAGTATAAATTGTATGCTTATATGTTGATGACTTCAAGATTTCCTATCTTGAAAGTCGGGGTATCATAAAAGCAATCGCCTGACGTAACTGAGGAAAACCATTACCTAAATAAGGCGTGTACCGGGAGCGTATTATCGAGCAGATGGTAGGCATAGAATTGGGATCAGAGGAGCACTAGGGTGAACAAATGACATATGCCATTCCAAAACAAAGTGGGATATTTATTGACCCCAAATATACAAAAGGGCCTTAATAAAGAGCAGACAGACAAGCATATTTCATCATCTCAATAATAACACCTTTCATAGTAGACAAAGATCTCACTTACCCGAGGTGGAATTACAGATAAAATTTCCGGATCCCAAGGAATTATGAATTCCAGAATTTACTTTGAACCTCCGGAAATAGTGTATAGTAAAGTGTCTTCAAACAAAAATCTATTGTTACTATAAATTTATTATATAAACTAATTAGTTTTATAAATATAATTTTTTAAACATCCGATGTTATAGAGAGGACGCACCGGTATCCGGTATAAAACGATGTTATGGATCATAAAATACCTATATGCTTCTAAGGAAACGAAATGAACAAATTTTGTCACATTTTTCAATTTTCAGGCTAATAATAATCACTATTTTGGGATCAGCCATGGCTCCCCCTTCCCCTGGTGTTTTTCGGTATAAATTTGAACTTGATATGTGACTGCTAATACTTCTTGGTTGGTTCGGAAACACATCGAAGGTTTTGCTTAGAAAAATTATTGATAAATGCAAAAATAGAGCATATTTCTTTGAAGGACACGCGACCCGAAGGCCCCTCTCTGGATACGCCACTGAAATGGAACTTAAAATACGTATTTGGACCCTATGTCCTTCTAGGATATTCAGTTACATATATCCCGTCAGATTGTTTGCTTGTACGGCTAATTACAAAATACACAGTCGTGGGGCCGGTCGGGACCCCCCCCCCCTTTGGTGTTTAGTGGTGCAAATTTAGCATTGGTATGCGATTGCTAATGTGGGCATAATTATCAGTTTTATTGTTGGATGATGGTAAGACTCTGCATTTAATTACAAGTCTGTGTGGGTTGGCTTCTTGTACACCTTATGGCCTAATTTTGCATTTAGCATTTTTTTAAAATCAAAATGTACCGAAACGGGAGTTTTTCATTGTTTTTCAATTCCATTGAGAATCTAATTCTGTCATGAATACTATTCAACCATAGAACGGCCGCGTGACGTTCGCACTGCCCACCGCAGATATTTGAATTAGTGTGTAGGATAGATTTGTTACCGCCCTCTCCGCTCGTTTCCAGTAGCTGAGTTTTTCATTCCACTCTACCTACGGGCGTCCACGATGACAGCTCACGATGAACTGTGTTTAATTGAGGACATTGCCGGAGATCGAGTACATGGACCTATGTGCCCTTTTCCCGGCAATCGTTTTAAACGAGCTTCCATGTTCTTTTCTACATGTCCTGCAAATCGCAAGTCAGTATCTCTATTCGTTAGCTTGGTAGACATAAATATGTAGAAAAGCTTCCGCAAGTGAAAACTGTTGTCTTGATTTCGGACCCTGCTGGCGGACAAAGCTTCAACTTGAATATGATCAAATTTTGTTCATGGTTCAGCAATGTGTTTGATGTAGAACCTTTTCACATGTTTTCCGTCAGAGGCCAATCATTTACACAGTGCAACAGAAAATTTAGTGTAGTCAGATCACATCCTATTAAAAAAGTGAATTAGCTGGGAAAAAGACGTTCATTTTGATTGAAAGTAAATGGGAGAAATTAGTACCATAGCTAGAACGGTGTGGAAAATGTTTTCTGGCCATTTTGAATTCTAGATAGCGAATTTTTAAAAATGTTGTAGTATTTTCCTACATTACTCTTGATCATACACTTTTATGCGAAATATCGTTTCTCTAGCTCAAATGGTGCTGAAAATGTTTTTGTCATCTATTTTGAATCCAGTATGGCGAACTCTTCAAAATGTTGTAATATGTTTTTCTAAACTACTCTTGATAATAAATCTTTATGCCAAATTTCGTATCCCTAGCTCAAACGGCGTTGAATTGACTTTTTTGGGCCCGCCATTGTGGATCCAAGATGGCGTCTTTGGAGACATTGTTTAATATTTTGGTGATGACAAACCTACTGGTGATGATGTACCGTCATACCAAACTACGTTTTTCTATCTTCAGGCGTTTAGTCTTTGTATTCAATAAAACAATAATTTTGGCGGCCATCTTGGAACCAAGATGGCGATTTTTTCAACATTTTGTAATATTTTCTTAATTTAATAGTGATGATGTACCGTCATGCGATATTTTGTTTTCCTAGCTCCAGCCGTCTAGGTTGTGTAATAGGTTCCAAAACCTTGTTTTTGTAGGTGTGATATATATTAGGTTTTGCTGATTGCAAGAACAAGAGAATAGAAGAAATATTTTCTGAGACAATTTAACAAAACTATCGTTATTGCCATTTTCAATGTTCTTTTGTATTAAATACTGTGCCTAAAATTGTTTGTGGTTTCTTTCTTCAGCCTAATCACCATGAAATCTTTGATGGCCGGAAGAAGGGCACATAACATACATACACAATTTTCAATACATTTTCATGCAAACTCTAAATTATATCAAATTTTTTAACTGTTTTTAAACCTGATTCCATGCTCTTTGTACTGGTGTCAGCGACATAAATATATTTTTCAAAAACTTCTCGTTAAAATAGTACCTACATCTTTACCAGCAGCATACTGAAAATGCGTTTTTAATATATGTGCCCCTTTCTTCGGCAATATTCTCAATTACGGACGTACCATGGCGCCTGCGCGACCGAATTATCTTTCGAATTCTTTTTATTCCTTTATAGTGATTTTTATCGTACTTCTGTGTAAACGAAAGAATAAATGACTTGCATTATTAGTGAATTATTCGATAATTAAATAGAAATGTATATTAATAGAGTACAAATATATAAATATCCGGGAAGTTCCCACATGACTCGATTCGTTGGTTTTCTTCCCTGAAAAACTGGTATTGAAAAAAATGGTATTTTGTTGTCTAAATTACAATAAGTAGACGAATCCAGCGAATAATTATTTTTAGTGAAACTTAGATTAGAGACACTAAAGAAGTAAATGTATCCCAAAGCAAATACCAAAATTGTCTATGAGTGTGTATTTACTACTGGGGACCGCACGGATCCCACACGACCGAATACTTTAAACGGAAGAGCGCGACAGATGTAGGGTTAAATGTTAAAAAAAACTTTGATTTTTTTCATACTCTGTAGTATGACAAGAAAGGTGTCATCAACACACCTGTATGAAACGCTGAGTGTCTTATTTGTTGATCCTTGAGCTATTTTTTCAAGCCTCTTGGGAAATTCACTATCAGAGGAGACAAAGGTAATCCCATCCTTTTGTTCATAAAACTTCCTATCGTACATGTAGTCCATTCAAGTTAGCTCAAGTTTTAGGCGAACCTAGAACAAACCAACAGAATTTCTGACAATGTTTTCTAGATGAAAAATGAGTGCTGAAAACGATGGAACAAAGTCTACCACTGTAACTCTATTCACAACACCAACGTGGCGGAAATTAACGAAATGGCGGATTTTCACAGACTATCTATATCTGTAAGTTTGTTACCTCGTAGAGTTTAAACTACTTCAGAGACTTTAACAAATGAGCTGTCGTTGGATTTGCTTTGATTCATACTGTGCCCTAGGCTATATGCAGTCATGAAATAATAAATCCAACATGGCGGAGATTAACAACATAGAAGAAATTTTCACAGGTTATCTATGTATTTATGTAAGTTTGATACCTGTTAGAACATAAACTACTTGAGGGATTGTAACAAATAAAGTGTCGTTAGATTTATCTTGATCCAGACTGTGTCCAAGGTTATATGAAGTCATGAAATAACAAATCCAACATGGCGGATTTTAATTTCATAAGAATTACTGAGAGTGATTTCTAGATGAAACAAATGTGCTGAAAACGATGGAACAAGGTCTAGTACTGTAACTCTTTTCGTAATATCACAAAATTACAGATTTTGAAGGAAGCACTGAAAGCTCAAACAAGTTTTTTTTAAAATTCGCTTTCGTAAACTTGCAGTACATATTTTATTTATCTATTTACCTTCTACAGAAGTTGAATTGCCAATAATAGAAAGCTTAATCATTATATAAGTATGCAATATATAATAATAAAGAGAGGCACAAAATAAAAAAATCCGAATAAGAAACATTTACTTCAGTGTACAATTGAGGCGTCCATTTTGAAACGGGTCCTTGTCCAAACGCTATAATTTGTTGGAAAATTGTCAAAAACGTTTGTTATACACTTCTTAGGTTTCAAAGCTAGTGCAAATGTGCAGCTACATACGTCTTACAAAGATTGAAAAGTATTAGTTTACCAATAGTTTTAGCTTCTTCCAAAAGGATTTTTTTTTTAAGATAAACTTGTATACAACTTTTACTGTTAATTATGATGTTTTGTCCTTTAATTTCTTACGATAATTAAATTATTTTGGAGACAGTTTGAAATCTTACTAATGTGTTAGGAAATAATAAAATAAACTCAACAATGCCAATATCTCAATTTCAAATTCTTTTGGACAAGGATGGACATCTCAATTTCTTGAACACCATGCACTAATGGGTTAATCTTTGTGATTTTTACAGATTTAACTAACGATTTAAACATGCTTCATCGCATTTATTATTCATTGATTCATTATTCCATCACTTCATATAGCCTAGGATGAAGATAAATCCAACAACACCTCGTTTGTTAAAATCGCTCAAGTAGTTTAGGATCTACGAGATAACAAACATTGATAGCCTGTGAAAATCCGCGCCATTTTGTTAATTTTTGCCATGTTGGAGTTATGAATAGGGTTATAGTGGTAGACTTTGTTCCATCGCTTCCAGCTATCATCTTATCACTTCGTGGTTTCCAAGTTCCTATGACATCTCTAGATTTGACCCATTTTGCGATGTGTGACATACACCATATATTTGACAGAAACGTTAACAGAGTTAGCGAAAGAATTGAAAGTAAAATAGAATTTACACAAAATATGGTTGAGACAAAATCTGAAGATGGAAAGATAAAAAATAACAAGTAATAAGAGAAAGAGAGAGGATATATTGTAATTTATATATTTACGTGATATATAGGTTTTGTAATGATTGAGGTGAAAAATGAATGCAGTTCAATTTGACGAAACAAACACGAGTAGGGAGTTAGAAAGACATATGCAGGGTTATCTTCTGCCTCGGGGTTGCTCGAAGCTGATGGAAGACAAATGAAACCCTTGTTAGAAACAATGATGAAACACTAGTACTGTGATAGATAAACGTGTGGTGATAGATGATTTGGGTAATATATGGCTAGTTCTGGTTGAAGAGGATCGTTATCGTCGAGGCTAGAGAGTAAATGGTAAGTGCTGTAATGGAGAATAGCTATATTTTGGAGGTGAGTCGTGAATTGCGTCTTGCTCGAATGTATCAAGAAATAGTGGGTTTCCCTCAGCTATTGCTTCGGCGACGTATTTTGTGCGGAGTTTTTCAAGATAGTCGATAACTCTTGGAAAGTCCATTCGTTGGTACAAGTCAGCAGTTGGCGATTGAAGTTTTATTCTGTAGGCCAATCTCAGAGCATGTCTTCCATAAATGGAAAGGCGTTCATACAAGTCATTTGGAGCAGCGATCCAACTGGTATGGCCATATGTTAATGCTGTTCGTATGAAAACTTGGTAAGTTTTAATGACTGTTGTGATATGTAAGCCCCAGGACGTGCCAACAATCGTTTTAGCGAGTTCAGTCGTTGTTTAGCCTGTTTACGAATTTTATTCATATGTGGCTTCCAAGTGAGTTTAGAATCGCAGGTGATTCCTAAATTTGTTGCTTGTGAATGATGTCTAACTGGTATGTCGCTGACAGTGTTATGAAACAGGTTGGGGTTTCGGTGAATATAAGAGCGACACCGAGGTGGAAGAATGATGAGCACTTGTGTTTTCTGAGGTCAGTTTCCACTTTATGCACCAATTGGTGAAAGCATTAATAGCAGGTTGTAAGGTGGTTTATTGCATGAATGGTGTTTCCAGTGGTGAGAAAGGCTGTGTCATCAGTATACCGATATAGCGAGATCTTCGGTGGAAGTTGAGGCATGTCTGAAACATACATGATATACAAGAGCGGTGAAAGAACAGAACCCTGAGGGACACCAAAATGGAGAAAGAAAGGATGATAGAGATTAGAGTAGATGTTGACGTACGTGAGTCTTGTAGATAAGAACAAGGAGTTGAGACGAATGTACGAGTCAGAAAGATTAAAGGAATGAACCTTGTATATTAGACCAGCGTGCCAAACTCTATCGAAAGCTTTCTCCAAATGAAAAAGCAGGAGTCAGAAAGGTTTAGAAGTATTGTAATGGTTGTTTATGGCATTTGATGGTCGAAGAAGTTGATCTAGTGTGCTTATTTGGGAACGGAAGCCTACTTAATGAATATATAATAATTGGTGCTCATTGAGATGTTTATGAAGCCGATGGGCAAGGATTGTTTCGAAGATTTTACTGAAACAGGATGTTAGCTGGATAGGTGATAGGGATAAGATGAAAGGTTGCTAGGAGGTTTGTTTGGTTTTATGAAAAGACGTATTTCTTAAATTTTCCAGTGCTGAGGATAATAACCTGTATTGAGTATGAAATTGTATATAGTTGCCAATAATGTGTGAACTATGAGAGGAGATGATTTGGTTAACTTGTAGGTACATTGTCAAATCCTGGAGCTGTATTTCGTTTCGAATCAATGACTGATTGGATTTCATTAGCTGTTATGGGTGTTGTAAGAGGTGTATCTTCGAGTTCGTGCTGAGTGCTGGGTTGTAGGTAAGGTGGTTGATTAGAGAAGAAATGCTCAATTCTATTGTTAAGTGCTGTGCGGTACAGAGTGATGGTTGGTGTGAAGATGGTTTGGAAGAAATCTGCGAAAGCGTCAGCCTTTTCTTTGTCAGTAGTTAGATGTTGGTCATCGGATATGAGAGGATAAGTACGCTGATAATTGCCTGTTAATTGGTGAACTTTGTCTAGAACGTGGTTGGATGATTTAGTGTTGAAAGATAATTGCATATTTTGATCCATCTGCGTCGTTTGTAAGCGTCAAGGTAGTTTGAAATCATGCGGTTCCAGCGTCTATGCTGTCTTAATGATTCTGGATTTTGGGTGTGTACGTAGTCCCTGAATGCTCTGCGAGATGCTGAAATGATACGCAAGTATTCTAGTGGTACTGGTAGCTTATGAGGTTGTCGTGTCTTAAGTAGAATGTTATTTTTGTAGCTTGGTCTATGGCGAAAATGATATCATAGAGGTCTTGTTCTGTTTCTGGTTCTCTAGACTCTTGTAGTAATTTTGTTATGTCTGCTTGATATGATGCCCAGTTTGCGTTGGCGTAGTCAAAATGCTTGATTATTTGGTTATCTTTGTTGATGTTAGGTGCTTCTATGTCCAAAAGAATAGGTGCATAATCGCTAACGAAAGGAAGGAGTACCCTGAGATTAGAGTCAATGATAAAGAACTTATAACAACATCTGGGGAAGTATTTGAGATTGGTCTTGATGGTAATGGTAGATCATGAAATTTGGCTTTCAGCGTGGTATTTACATACTGTCTAAATTACTGTTTTCTGCATTGGATCTACTGTGGAAATTTATATCAGCCATGACGAGATAGTGTCGCAAATGGTTATCAATATATTGAAAGAACTCATATGGAATTGCATGACCCGGACGGATATAAATGGTACATAGAGTGACGGCTAGTCCTTTTCTATAAATAGTGACGATGGTGTGTTCTGAAAGCTGGAGTTGAGGAGGCAGTGTGTGAGGTCGACTTGGAATTGAACTATAGTACTCTATTGCTGTACCTCCCTTTGCTTGGAGTATTTGCTGTGGACAGTCCGAACGAATGAGTGTGTATTATGGTATTCTGATTGATTGGCGAGGTGTCAGGAAAGTTTCATTCAGGACGAAAGCTGTGACATATTCTTCTCGATGTTGTTCGAAGACTAATTTATGTTTGTGAATTGACCTAATACTGAGAAATAAGAAACTGATTACTAAGCTCATAATTCTAAAGTCCATTGTCAGATGCATATTCGAGTGGTTTGACGTTGAAGTGAGCGTATGGGCCAGAATATGTAGCGTTAAGTTTGACTCCGAAGATTGATTTGGAAGCAGTGGTGATTTGGTTGAGGATGTGATTTCGTTGGAATGGATGAATATTCAGTAGTACTACAGTTTACGAAACGAAGTAGATCCTTTATGATGATTGGATGTTTCAGAGAGTTATCCGGTGTGGTTGACTTGTCTCTGGTTCTGATTGGTACTGTCAATTGTGGTTTCTCTGGGAGAGGCGCAGGTCGTTGTTGGCATTCGTAGTTGTAGGTTGGATGGATATGATTACAGGCATAGTAGGTATGTGGTTTCTGAAGATTTGTGCGATTAGATGTTGAATTATTTTCTTTACAGTGTCCACAGATAGGTGTATTCGGGCAGTCTTTTGTCTGGTGCTGATTGTATGCTTGACAGCATTCACCACGGACAGGTACAGGAGATGGTGTTTCTGATGGTTCTACTATGTGAATGCGTCTATAGATAGGTGCTCCATTTAGGAGTAGGTCATCAATGGTATCTTGAGAATCAGAAAAAAACTCGAACTAGATAAGTAGGTCCGGTTGAGCACAGAATTCAAATGCAACGTTTGATTTCAAAGCTTTAGTAGCGTAGTTTATCAGTGATTTTTGCATCTGTATAATCTAGTGGAACTCCTTTGATAACTACTGAAAGTGTCAATGGCTTTCTTGGTTGAGGTGTTTGTTTCTTTGATGATGAATTGAGAGATTGAATGTTGGATTTTTAACCGATGATTTCGAAAGATACTTTGTTCCTTAATTTGTGAGCAAACTGTTCATCTATTGATTTTATGATGATTCTACTCTTATTAAAGATAATTTCAGGCGCGAGGAAGATATTTCTGAAGTTGATGCAAAACTAGCTTTGGTGTCCCGAATTTACGATTAGCGTTTGTCAATAGGAAGCTGTAGATAGTAGGTGAAGCAAGGTTTGAAGTTGAGTTTTCCGTGATGAAATAGTAGCCTGTTGAGCGTTCATGGAGATTGAGTCGTCAGAAGCATTTCCTGGAGGTGCGCGAGTTCTTGATCGAGATTTCGAGCGTGGTTCTTTGGACTTTGGAGACAATGAAGTATCACTGCGTCGCTTTACAGATGTTGATGATAGATGTTTTCCATGGATGGCTCCCTTGTTTCCCTTCGGGCCAAAAGGGATCCTCCCGGAATCAGATAGTCTCTGCATTCCTAGGGACGAAGCCAAGAACAAAAGAAAACTCAGTCAATATACTGCAGTGTAAAGTCCAGGAAATGAACAATGAAAAGCGAGATGATAAGTCTTTGTGCAATGACTGATTTTTCTCAATCTAACTTCTCCCTCCGGCACTGAACAATGCCGTCAGTCCTATTGAGACCTTACACTTACTTTTCTCGCCTGTGAGTATTGCAACACAAGTTCCCCGGTAGCAAGCTAACGAATCCCAGCTAGGCTAGGTTAAGTTATGATCAGAAGTTTTTTTCAAGTTTGCTGGTCCACTGAAGGTGGCCAGCGCCTGTTGAGAGGATTATGCCCTCTTTTCAGGCCAGGGTAGTTTAGGAATTCATGTGTAGGAATTTAGGATGGGTATTTGGTCTAAGAGGTTTGCATACCTTTTATTAAACTTCATTGATTAATTCATTTATTTTAAGCACTTTGCTTATAATCATATTATTGGTTTTAGGGTATTTACAATGATGTGATGGAGGTATGATAATGAAGTGCAATAGTCGAGACAACACGTTGGCATATTGAGGACAAATGATTTATGATTCTTCTCCTCTAGGGGCGTCTCTAGGGATTAATGGATAGACAGATGAGCCCTACATTGAACATTTATATCTGACCTGCGTAAAGAAGGCGAACGAGAGAGAGTGCCTGCTACTGATAATCCGGTGATGCGTTGTTTCGGAATCGTTCGTGCTGTAATCTTTGGGTATTGCAGTTGTAACTGATTGAGTGACGGTAGATGGCAGAAGATGTTTTGCTGTTTCCTTGGGTGGTTTAGGCATGATGTACAATTATGAGAATGAAATTGAAATGATAGTGATTTGATACGTTTATTCGGAAGATGTAGGGGCTACGGAAAAGAAGACATATGGTCCTGAATATGTGGCTTTGAGATGTACTTGGAAGACTTCACGAGCTGCTGAAGTGATTTGATGGAGAATTGCTGGTCTATTATGTGGGTAGAGGTTTTGGAATGTGAGAGAGAGGAATTGAATGATTTGATCTATAGTAGGAGGTGGAAGAGCTGGAGGATGAGGCTGTGGTTGGGTTACTGGTAGTAGGTGTAAGGAAACTGCCATGAAGTTGTCGGGGTCCTCGTCAGGTTTGGGGCGACCTTGGCATTTGTATGAAAAGGCTAGATGTGGACGGTTGCATTGGCTGAATTATACGGATTGGATTGGTTTGGACAGGCTTTGGTTTGGTAGTTTTCTGCCCAATAGTCGCACTTAGGTTGGTTGGGACATTGATCGGTTGAGTGGTTGTTATTTTGTTGACACTTCTCGCAACTGAGTGGAAGCAGTGGCTGTGTTCGCAATGGTTCGACCCGGTAACGGCGT